>JZLH01S0347278.1:0-19128 GCA_001188425.1 Eucidaris tribuloides
GCATCTGTATAAATTACATGCCAATCCGTATGCAACTATCTTAATATTATTATTTTGAATTTCAAAGTTAAGATTGACTTTTTGGGTGTTTTAGTTTGATCTGTTGAATTAGTTATGCCAGAAAACATATATACTTTAGACTATCAAAATCAGTCAATTTGGCCAATTTAAGAATTCTGACCGTTTGACCAAAAGTCGTTGACCTTTCCACTATTTTGTGGTCATAGCGCTTAAAGGAATGGTCAGACACTATGACAAATTGAATGTTCCCGGCAGCATGTTTGATAGAAATTGGATCTTTGGTATCTGTTAAATGTAACTGTAATGGTCGACATGTAAATGTATGGAGATGTAGAGATAGAGAGAAATCAAATGTGTAACTACACATATTTTTCGCTATAGCCTGTAGCTTTAATTCTGTCAATGTACATTCATGTTTTCACACATTCTTCACCAAAAATTACATTTAAATGTCTGGCGAGAGATCCAGGTGTTTTCCAAGAGGAGAGTATCCCAGTTCAATATGTGCGCGAGGCATTTTGGGATGACCCCAGGAATAAATCACGAAAGGTCATTTGTTTTAAATCTGGTTACTGCACAAGTTTGAGGCTGACAAGGGGATGGGGGTGGCGGGGGGGGTTCGGCGCCCATGGATTCAGCACATTGGTGTCTGCTTCTTTTTAGTATACATTTATATGAATATATCACCCTGTGTACAGGAATTTGCTTAATCCATAGTACGGATGAATATGTGCAGTCAGTATAATATATTTTTTTAGTGGCGCATACTTGAATCCAATATGGCGGACATATTAACACTGATCTGAGATATGGCAAGTTATCTTTCTTTCGTACGCGAATGATCTTTGTGGACATAATTCCTTATAAATCAAACGCAATATCGCGGTTAATCAACTAAAAATATGTAACTGAAACAGGTGTGAAACGGCGGCCATTTTGAATCCAAGATGGACCTCTAAATGAATAGCTTGCATAAATGCAAAACATTGGTTTTGGTGTTCAGTAAGTCAACTTCCTACCAGAAAATACGCATTAGTTGCAATCTCCAACGAAAATTGAAGCGATAAATACATAGGAACCTGCTATATAGTCTAAAAATGAAGCCCTGAAAAAAATGCAGTTTAAAACATCATTAAGTGCTTTAAAAAGTGAAAGTCATTGAGAGACCATTCCAGGCTTTCCCCCATAGACTTGCTGATGATGCAGAATATCCTATCACCGAAGAGTAAATGCGCCAATTTGTAAATTGCATCATATTGTACTAGTGACAGCATAACTGTCTCAAACTTTTGTGTTGCTAGGTGTTTATTTGTCCATTATAAACACTGTCAGATATGTCAGATTGCAAAAGGTTCGACAAATTTTTAAAAAGGATCTTCCACAGCGATATCGTATTTTAATTGACAGTAGCAAGAATATTGTAACTGGATGGGGGATATGATAGTGAAAATGTCTTCAAAAGTCAAAGGTTTTATGACAATTTCAATACTTTGGCAAAAGTTTAAATATTCATATTTTGCACCTAATAATTTTCTTTTTATTTTCATGTAAAAGATGTGCCACTTTATCGGAGTATTGTGGTGACAGGTTCACATAGCAGTGTACTGTTGTTTTAAACCGCTTTGAAGTATTTTAAATACGTGTATTGATTGTAAATTTACTGGGGTCAGGTTGGGCCAATAGGCAGTACTCAACCAATTCCAGTACAGATTATGATACAATGCTCGATTATTGTGGTACTCCTTACATCAATCATAAACATATGCCAACTCTAGCCAGAAGTGCACAGTGGATGCCGAGTGCTCGATCGTAACAACTCGGCTAAATGATAAACAGAGAAAATATGTTTCAAACCACAATATATGAATTTTATTTAAATTTACATTTCTTTGTTTGTTACAAATGCATATACAAATTGACTGAAACACAATGTAGTTTTAATCATCTGATACATTTTTCATTCATTATATTGCAACATTCTTCCCATTTCATGGAGACAATCTCCGTCGAAGCTGTTCCTTGAAGCCGTCTTTTAACCTTGGTGACAGGGGCATGGTAAACAAAAAAGTTTTATTATGCTCTTCAGATGAGGTATAACTCATATAACCTAAAACGCCTTTGATGCTATAATGTAAAAATAAGTCGAGAATCTCGGGGTTCCCACCCGACCCCCTCCGAGAATTTTTTTTCATATGATTTAATTTAAAAAAAACAACTAAAGACATTCAGAATCTATTAAAAGAGTCTATTTTCAAAATGGCAAAATTAAAGCTTGCCATATTTTTTGAAAATCCCATGAAAGATGAACTATTCCTGGATAATTAAGTCAAATGCTGCTGTACATTCCATTTTGAATAAGAAAGTTTTGCTGAAAATTTTCAGCAGCACAAGGGATCAGCAGCTACCCAACATCCATTCCTACAGACAACATTTCGGCTGATATTTTAAGCGAAATTCCTGTGACTGTTTTACAACACAAAAGTCAGCAGCTTTGCTGAAAATTTCAGTGAAAGCGAAGCTGGAGAATTTCAGCGAAATTCTGTGGACTGTTTTACAACAAAAAGATCAGAATGCTTTGCTGAAATTTCAGCGAATTCTGTGGACTGTTTTACAACCACGTCAAAAGATCGAGCGAGCGTTTGGCTGAATATTTCACAGCGAAATTCCTGTGGACTGTTTACAACACAAAAGATCAGATTTTTGCTAAATTCAGCGAAATTCTGTGGACTGTTTTACACAACACAAAAAGTGCAGCTAGCTTTAATGAAATTTCAGCGAAATTCTGTGAACTGTTTTACAACACAAAAGATCAGCAGCTTGCTGAAATTTCAGGGAAGCGAAGGCTAGAAAATTTCATGCGAAAATATGTGACTGTTTTACAACACAAAAGATCAGATGCTTTGCTGAAATTTCAGCGAATTCTGTGGACTGGTTTTACAACACAAAAGATCAGCAGCTTTACTGAAATTCAGGCGAAATTCTCGTGGATGTTTTAGCAACACACAAGATCAGCAGCTTTGCTGAAATTTCAGCGAAAAATTCTGTGAAGGGTGTTACAACACAAAAGATGCAGCAGCTTTACTGAAATTTCAGCGAAATTCTGTGGACTGTTTACAACACACAAGATCAGCACTTTGCTGAATTTCAGCGAATCTGTGAGCTGTTTTACAACACAAAAGATCAGGCAGCTTTAATGAAATTTTCAGCGAAATTTCTGTGAACTGGTTTTACACCCAAGGGATACAGCTACCAACATCTCATTCCTAGAGACAGCATTTCGCTGAAATTCAGGCAAAAATTCTGTGGACTAATTCAAGGGAACACAGCTACCAACATCCAATATCTGGAGACAACACTTTGCTGAAATTTCAGGCGCAATTCTGTGACTGTTTTACACACCGAAAGGAATCAGCAGCTACCGCAACATCCATTATGAGACATTCGCGAAATTCTGTAGATATATTAAAGGACGCTCAGCAGAACTGCAAACTTCCAGGAGAAAAGCCAATGTTGTAACAGACCAAGTGTCGCTGAAATTTCAGCGAAACCAACATACTGTAGATGTACATGTAGACCTACAACATTTTAACAAACGCAAGTGGCAGACCCAGCTAAAATTCTTTTCCACACCATTAAAGGCAAGTATTGCTGAATATTTGAGCACAATGTAATATCATCACAGACCAAGTTGAATGCATCGCAGCAACCTTTACAAAGTGTAGGCATGTAGTTATTCAAGTTTCTGCAGGAACCTTGAATACTATATTTATCTGAAAAAATAAATGTTCTGTGGTTCACAACCCTATGCCTCTACATGTCCATCCTTCCTGTGCTCTGCCAGTCATAACTCAAACAGAAGTGAAAGTTTTGGCCGAACAAGGCTAAGCTAGAAAATCGTATACGGGCCCTACGCTCAGTGATCTACAAGACGACAACCGCTAGCATACAGGTAGCATCTGTCAGTACATTTTTAGGAAACATTTGTGAACTGTATAGTGACCGGCGACATAATTAACCACTGAAATGCAACCAACAAAAATTCCTCCCTCAACAGTCCCTATTCAAAAAATGCATCCATTTGTTATCTGACTATTTGATGCAGTGGGCAATGGTTGTATGGCAACAACAAAAAAAAATAAAGATCTACCATGACATTAGCATGTACCAACATCGATCATACTTTTTTTTGGGGGGGGGGTAGAGCTTTTCCAACATTGTTTGGTTCTCCAGAAACCACCACCGCCGCCACCAACTTTTCATTTAGGTAAAATTCCAGTTCAACACAGTAGATTTCTTGCTCATAGCAATGCTGAAGTTGTGTCTGGGCAGATCTTCGTAAAAGTCAACAAAATACCATAATTCTGTAATGTATATTTTCTAGATTCTAAAACATAGCATTACCGTATAAACAACTTGGATCAACAGCTTTAATTAGAATATCGAGGCTAGATCCCTGTAAATGTACATTGATGTGCATCCAGTTTGCACACAAGGCGAGCAAAAAACGAGAACTCCAAATATGATCCATTAAAAATTCTAGGATCAACTTACTTCCAGCGATTAAAATAGCTGGCTGTTATCCATTTGCATCAACTGTGTCAGATCAATAACTAACAGATGTACAGAGTTCAGGTAAATTTTGTTTCAACTACACAATACACACCTCATGTTCCACAGCTTCGAATAGTAAAATCATCCACAACCTCAGTGATAACTCACTAACCTAACGTACTGTATTCTGTGTATAGCTCCTGAAATCTAGTAACTAAGATACTGTCTGGCAGAACAGATACTCACAAGTTGATACATAATGAACATACAGGTCGTGCAGAGAATTAAAGGTCCGTTGCCTTTGTATACAATTTTAGTAAATTCTCCAGTAAATATGCTCTGACCAATAAGAGCCATCCCTATGTGCGAGTGTGTGGGTTCATTAATCCACATGTACTGATATCCATTGTATACACAATGTGTGTAGGAAACTAGGGGACAATAAATCCTTGTGTTGTGTATACATTTCTTCTTAATCCACCAGGAGAGGAGGAATAAGTTGTATAGGCTGATCTGTGATTCTGTGTCATAATACAACAAACAATGGCTATCTGCTGTGAACTTGTCTATACAATAGACGTACTATACACTTAGTGCATTCACACTTTAAGCAAACTTCGCCGAAGTTTCACTTCCCGAAGATTAACTTCGCCGAAGTTTGGTAATGTGAAACACAAACGCTCCCTCGAAAACTTCCTGCGAAACTTCTCGCGATAACTTCCCACACACTTTGGTAGGAAATTTCACCGACATCGAGAAACTTCCCGCGACATTTTGAGTGTGGAACACAAACCTATAACGGAGTTGTATCCCCGTGAGCTCAGCGCATTTCGGACATAAATGCCCCACTGTATCACAAACATGGATTTGGATAGTTATGACTTTGAGTATACCATGTAGGCTCAGATATTTACGTGCGTTTTGTACGGCAGCAACATACGTCAAACTCATTCAATTTTGTGTGAGCTGGTATATCTTTCATTTAAATAAATCTGAAATGTACAAGGACATTGAGGCATCGCAGAAACAAAATTCCTTACAATCTGTAAGCCAAATCTCCGTAAAACATTTTGATTGTTTCCACATGTCGGCAGTGCGTTCCAAATCTTCGAGAAGTTTCGCGGAAGTAATAATCTGGAAGTTTTGCCCCAGTGTGAACGATATGCCAAACTCGCGAAGTCTTGAAAGATAAACTTCGCGAAGATTTGTATGTGAATGCACGCTTATAACGGCATTGCCTCAACATTTGCAGCAACGTTGCTACAGTGCATGTATGCTATTGTGATAACTAAGAAGTTCGCATATGCCATGTATTAACTGTATGGCAATTAGTGAATCTCAAGTCGAACTGAATGTTTCTTGAGTTTTCCCATAGCTCCTAATTATTGAAAATCTTGGAAAATTTGGGCGATTCGTGTGTGTCGTACGGACATTTTGACAACAATTTCCTTGGTCTCTTTACACGCTGAATGCGTAAGCAATAAAAACTTTGTTTTGTGTAATTATTAAGTAACTAGTAGGTTATGCCTTTGTGGAAAATATGACAACCAACACAAATTTTTTGTTTATGGGGCGATTCAGGTGAAAATGTGTGCGTGTCGTACGGGACTCTCTGGGAGTCGCGTATGACACAGCAACATTTTCACCTCTTATTCGCCCCATAAACAAAAATTTTGTGTTGTCATTTTTTCACAGGCTACCCACTAGTACTTTGTTAAATTTACCGACAAAACAATTGTCTTTCCCTCATTTATTGGACAGCAGATTGAATGTTGTGAATGACCAATAGTTTTTTACATGGAATGGCCCTATTGCCATTACATAATATTAGAGCTGAATAATAATTCCACGTCAAAAAACACTTTGTTTCATTTGATTTGTAGTGTTAAACAGGATAATAAAGTTCATAAACGTTTATAAAATCATCAGGCTTGCATAGCTGGTACTGTGGCATCGTATGTCGAGACTCTCATAGCGTGATAACATTTTTTTCTCTCTTCTCTTCTCCAGTTTTGCTTTGCAAGAATGTAGCTAAATATCAACAATACTTTATTGTATGATAGTCACCTTGAAATATGAGGAACTCACATCACCTGAAACTCATGTTTAGAAAAGCTATGCAATCTATCAGCAACAAAGTTAATTATACTGGGATCTTTTTAGACACTACAGAGATTGGATATGCTATATGTCTATTCACGCATTTTGCATAGGTGGCCTAACAATTATAATTAGACATATTTCTAATGTGTACGCCAAACTTGCAATGTGCTAGGTAGCTGCTATTCAACAGTTTCAGCTTCAACATCTTGACTTTCACAGATCACTCAGTTTGTTTATCTGCATATTGTGTCATTATATCGTCACTATGTTGACTGCCATGATCTTTTAACAGTGACAACACAATAGCTAATAAGAATAAGATCTTTATCACTAGCAGTTTTTATTACTAGGATTAACTTAAGGAAGTGACATGATTGGGAGAAGTAAAAATGCGCGCCAAGAACTAACTGAGTTTAAACATGGTACATGTATACCATAGCAGTAAACGTACAGGCTAGAAGGATTTGTGCTTGAATTTGTTATAATTGAGGAGAAAACAAAGCCCAGAATTGAATTAATCGCTTTCATGGTAGAATTGATGCCTGTACACAATAAATTTCACACCTCATGTGCATTTCCTGGATACTAATTGTATTAACACAGAAGAAAAATGCATAACAACGATGGAGGTAAAAGAGAGACCTCCATGATGTGATAATGAAATTTTCACAGGCAGATAACTTTAAAGGCTGATGTGTTTGATTTTGCAACACCAAACTGTTTTCAAAGACAGATTCAGGATGTGTGCGAGGTGCGAGTGACGTGCCCTTGTATTATGAATTATACGAATGTATAAAGTCTTACAAATGGTGTGTAAGTGTTGAAAAGTTTGAATTTATTATGTCACAAACTTATTGCTTTATGAGAAACAACCAATGAGATGCTAGCCAGATACATTGTTCTTAACCGGGTGCGTTTAACACCGCATTTTAACTGGGCTATTTCAGACAGGGTTTTTTGACCGCCCCTTCAGATCTCGGCCGCCGATTCGCAGCGAGTCGTCACAGAAAATTTGCGTGCGCATAGAGCACGGATGTAAACTAAACAGCGACTGTATAGTAAAATTGTTCAAAAATAATTTTTCCATTTTTTTTAAAGTAATTAATTATGCAAATAAGTGTATGAAATTTGTTTTCGGCTATAACTCACTAAAACAGCTAGTAGGATGCTAATTTTTGGTAGAAAAATATTCATTTGACATTCCTAACAATTATGCTAGCATAGTAAAACATTTGCGAATTGGAATTAATTTCTTATGTAATTTTATTGTTTTGTGAATTTCTTATGTTATTTCTTTTTTTCGACCTTTTGTTTTTCTATTGTTGTTTTCGTTGAATTTGGTTGGGACACTGTTTGCAATTATAAAGCAGCATAAAATTAAGTTCATTTCAAACCAGTAAAAAGCAAAAATAATCATACATGTATGATTTATGGCTGATAACACAATTTCCATTGATTTGTACACAAATCACGTTTTTTGAGAAAGCAATTTTGGGGTTGAACATGCATGTATAAAAATCGCGCTGCGCGTAACGGTATGTTCGATTTTTGCGAAAATGGTCTCAAAAGATGCCGCAAGACTTGAAAGTAAAAAGTTCGCGAGCGAGCGGTGAAAAAATTTTGACGCAGCGGCATGGTCGCGAAATTCGTCGAAGGGGTCAAATTTGACCCCCCCAGTTAAATATAGGGTTAAATTTTGCTCCAAGTTGCGGAATCACAGTAACACGTGACGCAGCTGACGAGCAGGGGTCGACTATCTATGCTGAATGGTTTTAACGTTATGACCTCTGTGTGACGCCTTTGCTAGCGGCCTATCAGACGTTATGGAACGTGCTTGCCACTGTACAAATTTAGAAATCAACCCTCCAGATTTTCAACAAAACTACATATCTAACCCAAAGTTCTATGTCCATTTTCCTTGACATGGCAATATCCTGAAACAGATAATGAATCCAAATAAAGAACGCATACATAAAATTAATCTTCAAAATTTGGTAATCACATATGTTGTAAATTGTTTTTCAAGGATATATTTTTAGTATTATCAGAAACAATTCCAGTACTAGAAGTAGCATGAAAGCTCATGTAGCTCCAAAAGCTTTTGGTAAGTGGATACATTGTTACATGTAATGATGCCGGAGTTCGGTCACCAAGCTAGTGACTACATGGAGCAAACCATAGGGTAGTTTGCACTTTGCGGGAACAAATCTTGTATTCGTGTGAACATGGCAAAAGGTAATTGACTCAATCTTGTGTTTTTGCTTCTCCTGACATAAATCAAGTAACTACTTTTATGGCATTAGACTTTGCTCATTCAAGATCACCTTTAGTTGTAATGTAGGTATGCCATGCCTATATCCCTTTTGACTAATTAATCCACAGACACAAAAGAGACAAGCATGATGTAAATGTCTTCTTGTTGAATAGTTGTTTACTCAGGATAACACTTCCTTGGCACATACATTGTACAGTCAAGTTCAAAGCATGGATATCAGCTTATAATATCTTTGTTTGAAATTTGAAGACAAACTTGCCCATTAGAATTAAGAAGCAATGTACACAACTACTGACAGATTTATACAGGTGGTGGAAAGGAATGTTTCCCTTCCTGCACATACAGGAGAATGGGGGGGGGGGGGGGGGGGCATCTCGACTTACAATGTGATCGTATGTTGCGCACCGAATAAAAAATCGGGCTCTGGAACGGCTGAAGCGAGAAAATGGGGCTCTCCGGAAGCTGGAGCTAAGGCTTCAAGAAAACTCAAAATGCTATGTCCCCGGAACTACGAAGCGGCGAAGTTCGCGCGCAGGCGCCGTCTGAAGGGCAATGCTCTGGCCCGGCTGCGCTGCAAAGCGGCGCAACCCGAGCAATAAAAATCAGAAGCGAAACGGGCAAATTTGGGGGTCTCTGGAACTGAAAAAAAAAAAAAAAAAATTCTGTGACTTCTGAAATTGAGAGATGCTCTGGAAAAGGAAATTTTGGGCTGAAAATGGGTCTCAACGCACTGGCACCATAGGTATCCCAATTACACTAAGTGCCCGCCCCCCATACATACATACATGCATTGTAGCAAAGTGTGCAATGTTGGAGGCAATGGTTATAGT
Source organism: Eucidaris tribuloides (assembly GCA_001188425.1). NCBI lineage: Eukaryota > Metazoa > Echinodermata > Echinoidea > Cidaroida > Cidaridae > Eucidaris > Eucidaris tribuloides. The sequence continues at coordinate 9,781 of JZLH01S0347278.1, forward strand.
ATAGGTCTATGGTATAGACAAGTCACAGGCAGATAGCCATTGTTTGTTGTTTACTGACCACAGAATCACTAGATCAACCTAATACAAACTGTTCTCTCCTCTCCGTGTGGATTAAGAAGAAATATAACACAACACACAAGGATATATGTGTCCCCTAGTTTCGCTACACACATTGTGTTACAATGGATATCAGCTACATGTGATTATATGAAGCAACCCACATGGACATAGGGGATGGCTCTGGTCAAGAGCATTTTTAACTGGAGGAATTTACTAAAGATGTATTATCAGTTTATGGCAATTAATTCTCTGCAGACCTGTATGTTCATGTATTGTTATCAACTTGAGTACTGTTCTGTAGACTAGTATCTTTTTACTAGAAACAGGAGCTGTACACAGATTACAGTAAGTTTGTGAATTATCACTGGAGTTGTGGATGATTGTCTGTTCGAGACTGTGGAACATGAAAGGTTGTGAATTGTGTGTTGAAAACAAAATTACCTAACTCTGTACATGCTGTCAGTTTAATTCAATCTGATACATGTGATCAAATGGGATAACAGCCAGCTATTTTATCGTGAATGTAAAGTTGGAAATCCTGGAATATTTAATGGATCATCTATTTGGAGGTTCTTCGTTTTTGCTGTGTGCAAACTGATGCAATCAATGTTACATTACAGAGAGTGGAGCTCGATATTCTAATTAAAGCTGTTATCCAAGTTGTATACTCGGTAATGCATGTTTTTAGAATCTAGAATTAGCATTACAGTATTTTGGTATTTTTGGTTTGACTTTAGCGGACAGATTCAGACACAATCTTCATGCATGCTATGAGCAAGAAATCTACTGTGTTGAATGGAATTTTTACCTAAACAATGAATAAGTGGTGCGGGGTGGTGGTTTCTGATGAACTAACCAAACATGTGGGAAGACTCTACCCCCCCCCCCTTGCCCCAAAAAAAAAGATGATCGATGTTTCATGTACATGCTAATGTCATGGTAGAATCATATTTATTTTTTTTGGCATCAAACCATTGCTCACAGTGTCAAATATCGATAACTAATGGATGATTTGAATAGGAACTTGAGGAGGGAATTTTTGTTGGTGCCATTTTCCGAGTGTGTTAATTATGATCGGGTCACTATACAGTTACGAAATGTTCGCTAAAAAATATACTGAACAGATGCTACCTATGCTAGCGGTTGTCGTCTGTAGATACTGAGGTAGGCGCCCGTATACGTCATATTTCTAGTTTAGCCTGTTGCCAACTTCACCTTCTTTTGAGTTTGTACTGGCAGAGCACAGGAAGGCATGGACATGTAGAGTCATATGGGTGAACACAGAATCATTTTATTTTCAGATAAAAATATAGTATTCAGGGTTCCTCAGAAATTTGATAACTACATGCGTACACTTGGTAGAAGGTTGCTTGCATGGCATTCAACTTGGGTCTGTGATGATATTACATTGTGCTCAATTTCAGCAATACTTGGCCTTAATGTGTGGAAAAGAATTTAGCTGGCATCTGTACATGTACTTGGGTTGTTAAGATGTTGTAGTCTACAGGTACATCTACAGTAGTAGTTTCGCTGAAATTTCAGCGACAGCTTGGTCCTGTTCACAAAACGTTGGCTTCTGCTGGAAAGTTTGCAGTTCTGCTGAGGTTCACTTAATAAATCTATCAGAATTTCAGCTAAAAATGTCTCCAGTAATGGATGTTGGGTACTGCTGATCCTTTGTGTGTAAAACAGTCCCGAGAATTGGCTGAAATTTCCGCAAAGTTGTTGTCTCCAGAGTATGGATGTTGGGTATGCTGCTGATGCCTTGAATTAGTCCACAAAATTTTTTGCTGAAATTTTCAAGCAAAATGCTGTCTCTAGGAATGGATGTTGGTATAGTCTGTGATCCTCTTGGTGTTGTAAACATTCAGAGAATTTGGCTGAATTCATGCAAAGCATTCTGATCTTTTGTGGCTTGTAACAGTTCACAGAATTTCGCATGAAATTTCAGCAAAGCATCTGAATCTTTTGTGTTGTAAAACATCCACAGAATTTCGGCTGAAATTTCATAAAAGCTGCTGACTTTTGTGTTGTAAAACAAAAAATCCACAGAATTTCGCTGAAATTTCAGCAAAGCATCTGATTTTTGTGTTGTAAAACAGTTTCAAAGAATTCGCTGAAGATTTGCAGCAAGCTGCTGATCTTTTTGTTTTGTAAAACAGTCCACAGAATTTCGCTGAAATTTCAGCGGAGGTGCTGATTTTGTGTTTGTAAACAGTCCACAGAATTTCGCTGAAATTGTTTCAGCTTCGCTTCCTGAATTTCAGCGAGCTGCTGATCTTTGTGTTGTAAAACAGTCCACAGAATTTCGCTGATTTCAAAGCATCTGATCTTTTGTGTTGTAAAACAGTCCAGCAGATTTCGCGGTGAAATTTCAGCTTCGCTTGCGCTGAATTTCAGCGAGCTGCTGATCTTTTGTGTTGTAAAACAGTCAAGAATTTTCGCTTTAAATTTCAGCGAAATGTTTGTCTCTAAGGATGGATGTTGGGTGCTTTGATACCCTTGTGTGGCTGAATTTCAGCAAACTTTCTTATCAAATGGAATTCAGCAGCATTTGGTACTTAATTATCCAAGAATTAGCTTAATTTTCATGGATTTCAAAAAATAATGGGCAAAGCTTAATTTGCCATTTTGAAATAGATCTGGTTTATTATTGCGGTTTATGACTTGGGACATCAAAGCTTTCAAATAAAAAAAAAAAATCCCCGAAACTATACTTGGGGCTTTAAGACGATGTTCGAGAGAAAAGTCGCATTTACGGTTGTCTGGTAACAGTCAAACCAGGTTGGAATTTCAAATGGTGCCTCCCAACCCACATTTACTTACCTATAGACCTGCAGATTACATGACTGTGATTGCTGGAAGAAAAAAAGTAGCTATGTGATTGATGCTTGCCCACAAGCTAATTGATTCGATTGAACGTGAGGAAGACGATTCATTTCTCGATTCATCTTCATAAAAACCTAAGTATGAAGCATGTATTTATTTTCGTAATTTCAAAAATTACCAGCGCATCAAAAACCGACTGGAGTGCTTTCAGTTGATATTACCATTTCTACAATAAATGCCCATCATTGTGAATTCCTATGGCTTGAGAACAAACCTAAACACCGCATGTATATCTTCGTGCGTTCGTCGGTTTTAGAACAAAATGATTTGTGATAAAAATCTTATACATGTAGCTACTGCACCATGACATGATAGGGTTCCATGATGAATTTGTACAGTACGTGATTATACTGTTGTATAATGAATATCAAAAGTTTGTTCACAGCTCTCTCACACAGTTAATTTCAGCAACTGTCCAATATTTAACCAACTAATATACTGCTTGTACAATCAGATAGTAATTGAATGAAAAGTACTGACAGAAATTTAAAACTTAATATATATCTTTTTACATGGTTTGACAAAGACCCCCCCCCCTTTCCACTTTAACATATTTCAAGGTGGTTTCAGAGGGTTCAGGGAGTAACATAGGAAGGGTAGTTTTGATGGTTTTGATACCAAAGGTTTATCCATATTTCCAAAAATATGAGTGCAAACTTCATTCCAAATTTCCTCCTGCGGCAGACATGCAGGCCCAGTGATGCCCAGTGACCAAAAATTTTAACCCGTTGGAGACGATTTAATTTTGCTATAATATGCGTTTTCCATAGACTCCAACACGAGTTAACTCGTACTTAGTCTCCAATGGGTCAATAACATAGAATTTTCCCCATACATTAAAGGCAGAGTGTATTTTTGGCATGCCTAAAAAATTAATATTGTGTAAATACACGTCGAAGAAAATGCCATCTAAGAACCTTTAGCAAAGCATAGGAGCTAGAAACTCAGTTTTAGTGGAATTATAGTGACCATTAGACTCTGATGTGAATTTTGTCTCATAGAGATAAAAACTCCCAGCATAGAATGCACACTAAGCTGAACATTTGTTTTAGGAGCACTTTTCAAAATATGGGTAATTTCTGCTCTTCAAATTTGACAGACATGTCCTTCATACATAGCCCAAGGGCATGAGTGATGGTTTGCTGCAATCAAGGCTGTCAACCCTCCTGATTTTGGCGGGAGTGTCCCGCCAACGAGCTCATCCTCCCTCCCGCTGTCCCACCAATCTTCTGCTTTAGAAAATAAATCTCCCACCAAACATGTGGAAGGAAAATATTATGAACAAACTAACTGTTTGGCTTGTAATCTGGCAGGTAATTTTTTTTCTGTAGCAAAAAATGGTTTTGGTCATTGTCAGCCCCCTGCTCAGTGACATGATTGGGAGAAATAAAAAAAATGCCTTTAAAGCCAAACTGATTGAAAGATAAACCAAATGTAAACCAGCTGGAGTGGATGTCAGGGCTGGACGGATTTGTCGTGAGTTTGTTTACTACAAGAGAATCAAGCATGAATAGGCCAGCAGTTTAATTTTACCGGGGCATGATAGATTTAATCCCCATAGAAGGCTACACTACAAATTTGTCCGCTACAAGGCATACTGACAGACATTGTTTTAAAATGAGTCGTTTGACGTTTGACTACAAAATTTTCACTGTAGAATCCCTGCATAGTTTATTTAATTCTAGAATAGTTTTTACCCCTATAGTTGAGGACTACCCCCAATCATGTAATTTACCTTTAATCTTCACTTTTTGTACTATCAACCAAACAACTGCCCTAGCACCTTTTAAAAAACACACACATTTGTCTTAACCTTAGCTTCTTGCATAACAGGAGGAAGATATTTTCAGTATTCGTGAAAAATTACAATTCATGAAAATTTATGTTCAAAGTCAAAGAAAAGTTCTGCTTTGACAGAGCTGTCTTACATATGAAGACATGAAGACATATGAACAGATTTTGGCATTTACAATATAAATGTCATATATTGCATGTAATTTATATATGACATATAAGTCTTGAGCACCAATGTAAACACACACAATGGATTATTAAGTGTGGGGTGATAAAAAAATTGTATTCAATGAAGTTGTCCAGAATTAATCCTCCTCATCTTGCCTTAGAGATTCCTTTATTTTCTCATATTCGCTGCCAAAGTGTGACGTAACTTGACCTCGGGTCACGCTCACTTCCTTGACAATGGTTCACGCACCTTCCATAACAATGTATCACTCATACAGTTTACACGGAAACTTCGCTATGACTGCCTGGAATTTTCCTTCAAAATCAACAATTGTAGCAAAAATAAGGCAAAAGAGCATATTTCTATAAAGGATAAGTTGTCTGAGAACACACTCCAGTATCTGAAATTCCTTTATTTTGTCTGCGTTTCGGATAATTACTCGTGAAAATAACACATTTTTCTGTACATTGACACGACGGCCATAGCGAACTCACGGCCGGTTCGGTGTTCATATCGCGCTCACGCATCGCGTGAACCAGTTACCAATGGTTGCGGCTGGTTGACCTCGGTGTGACGTCATGACTATGACAGCAAATTAAAGGCACTGTATAACAATGTTTCCATTTAAAAAAATGTGAGCTACATGATTCCCCAAGCTAGTAGTGTCTTTGATCAGGTCTAAAAATGAAGCCCTGAAAAAATTACACTTCAAAATGATCATTAAGAGGAAAAATCTTTGAGAGACCATTCCAATTTTACCCCATAGACTACTGTGTTGTAGATTATTTTATCGGCCGAGAATAATTCATGTGCCAATTTTTATCTGTACAAAATTTACCAGTGACAGCATAACTGTCTGAACTTTTGTGTTCTAGGGTGATTATTTTTCTGTTCAAACACTGTCAAATATGTCAGATAGCAAAGTTTGACAATTTTTCAAACGGGTCTTCCACAATGTTATATAGTGTCTTTAAAATACTTATTGCTTTCAATACAGTATTGACATAAACTTTCAAAAGTACATTTAATGTCACTTGCTTCAAATGTTTTCCTGTCCTGATATCCCTTTGGGCACATCACCAAAGCTGATTGGGATAGTACTATCAGACTGTTTTTTTTTAGGGGGGGGGGGAGAGGGGAGGGGGTAGTTGCTACAAATGAAAAGTAGGGGGGGGGGTCCAAACATATTGTTTTGCTCCTTAAAGATTAGTGACATGATAAGGAACACTTGGAAATGCCTCAAGAACGAAATGAGTTGAAATAAACACAACAAAAAACGTAACTAACCCCTTTTTCAAAATATTATAAATTTAAAAAAGAACGGTGTTGAGCACAATAATTTGGCAAGGATGTTCCTGCACTAATTGACTAACTTCTGTGAGAAAATGTGATTGGTCCGTCAAGTCATGCATGAGTGAGCACATATTAAAGGCAAAAAGTCACTTTTCAAAAGTCACAAGGGTCATTTTGGGGGGTTTTTGATGCAGGATTTTGACAAATTCTGTTTCTGGTGAATGATTAATCGCTATTTTTGTTAATCATTTATCGTTTGATCCTCTCATACCTCCTTTGACACTTTTTGCATATTTTATGCTTCGGTGAGCGTAATTTAAAAATGTCCACCCTTTCTCGATTTTGAAATTGTAAAATCCATTAAATTTACTGCAAAAATGTAAATCCGATTTTTTTCAGCAAAATGTATCTTTACGTGTTGTACGAACATAAGAGATTGTAACCATGACATGGGTGAGTGAGCACACTTTATAAATAAAGGGAAAAATGTCATTATTTACCATTATTTTGGCATAAGAGATGACTCGTGTGACTTTTGAAAAGTGGCATAAATCATGTACTTGCCTAGTAAGGTAAACGGGAGTGTGCCGCTCTAATAGCTGACTTTTTCGCCAAAAAATCCTTAAACATGGGTATGGTTTTGGGGGAAAAAATCTTTAAACATGGGTCATGATTTGGAAATTTTACGATTTACACTAGATATTTTTGCCTATTTCATCGCTAACACGCTGAAAAATGCCATTGTTCTTCATAAAAACCCTTAATAATAGGTACTATTTTCCACCAAAATGACCCTTAAAAAAGGGTCGGGTTTTTCGACTTCAGCGGCAAACCCCTTCGGAACCAAATCTGAGTACCCCCCCCCCCCCCTCCGGGCCTAAATGAACAATCACACTAATGACTGAATCGTGTGAGATGACACTGCTGTCACTTTTTTAGGGGGTTATACTTATGGCCTCCATCTTTCCATTTTACAAAATCAAAATTCTCATAATTCCATTTTCAAATTTTCTATTTTCTGTGTTACTCGAAATCACGTATACCATATACTACCTAATACTTGCATGATTACAACTCACTCTCAGTGAAATGGAGCAGCCGTAGTCATGATAGTGAGAAAGACGGCCGGCAGAGGGGCCTGTAGAGGGGTTTGCTAGGGTTATTAAAGTTACTCTAATGCTTGGTATGGTATTAATTATTTAATGAATGATTTTAAACATTTTAATATTTGTTTATTTTGTAATTTACTACTAATTTTAAAGTTATTACTTCAGCATTTCATGATTTCCCATTTTCCACGTTAAACTTCCAATTTCTGTGATTTTTCTCTATTTTCCATTTTATGGAGGAATGGAGGCTTTAGTTATACTATCAAACTCTTTGTTTACATACCTGTAACAGTGATTTCAATTTTATTTTTAAAACTGATCACCCTACAGATCACTGTGGGCCTACATTCAAACCAATGATGTAGACCCCTTTTCAGCCTATCAACTATTTGGCATCTCCTTTTATTACACTGTCTTCTAATGTCGATCTGACTATCAGACTAACATACCGGTACATGTACAAATAAAAATAACTTTTCGATACATCAGGTGAAAAAGACATGTACATCTATACTCATGCACTTCATGTCATGAGGTTCAAGTAAATTTTACTGATACATTCCTAAAAAGTTGTTGAAGAAATTTGCCATTCAAACTTTTTTTAATCAGAAGGTGCATAATTACCGGGTAAAAGAATGAGAGATGAGGTTGCCATGGCAATGCCTCGCTCAATGTACAGACAAAATTTGTCTCAGCTGGCAATGCCTCATGTTATACTGATTAGTTGATCACTTTTCAGCGGACTCCACAAAAATTTGGGGAAGAAGTTTACTGAACATATTTTTTTTTCTCACTGGACGGAGAGACTGTCCAGCCTCCACACCTATTAACAGCAAGATGACCCCAAGATGCATTTACCAACTTCAACCTTGGCTTGAGGGTACCTCATGTCACGATCAATGATCAATTGTTTTAAAATCAGAACACGCAGCATTTCATGGATGAAACAGTAATACCTTTGGCCTATATGAACTTTGCAGAAATGTAATAACCATCATTGATGCAATAATTAAGTTTAAAGACATAGTATTAAGGTATGTTTAAAACCTCAATAAAACATAGTAATTAATTTATTGACACTGTTTGAAATGCTATGTATATGATCTGATATTGAGTGTTGTGTCATACTCGTCAATTTTCCACAATTTTGGTTGTTCTTGTTTAAGCATATGTCAATTTTAGATTTCCATCATTATGAATGTATATTTAAAACCTTTATAATTTCATATTTCAGACTAAACCAAGAGTTTTTTCTCCTCCCATTTTTATACCAAGGCATATTTGATTTCATCGCAAGTAATTCAGGATTCACGTCTCTTTCACGCTTTGCTCGGGACGGGCAATGAATACTTTTTCATCGGCGGTTCGGTCCCCTTGATGGTCGTCCGATGCAGGACGCGAAGGCCAACATCTTCCATGGGGTACTGGGGTTTGCGGCGACGCTTCGTGGCCGACAGCAAGGTTGTCCGAAATGATGAAATCACCCTCCTGCCACTGTGAATCCAAAAATTAAGAAATAAATAAAAATACAATACATTAATGATCAGGTAGACAGCTATTGTAAAGGTTCACATGCTTTGAAATACATATTACCAAGTGCCACATTCTTGATAAGAGATATTGCGTTCATCTCTCACAGCTAATAATCATACCAAAGAAAAGTAGGTAAATATATCACCTGTTAATATGTATATATGTATTTTCATGCCTTCCACACATAATGGGGCCAGAGGCATTATTTTGGGGGGATGCATATTCATATGCATATGCTCTCATTCACAATTTCCTTTCTGCATTATCCCCGTACTTAAAGAATTGATTGTAGCTTGTTATTATTTACTTTTTTCTCCTTACGCAATCAATCTGGTATAGCGAGTAGTATAAGACTAGCCACTGTTGGAACTTGACCTCAGGAATGTGCTCTCAGCCTTCTCCCTTTAACAATGTTTCCAGCATGTTTATAAAATCTGACCTACATGACCCTGCATACTACTAGTGAATCTCGAAAGGTCTTAAAGGGAGAAGGCGCCAACA
>JZLH01S0347286.1:31530-42937 GCA_001188425.1 Eucidaris tribuloides
CCTCAATACAAGTATTTGTGGGCAGTATTTCACAAGAAATCCCATCAAATCAAACCATGAAAGGAACAATGCTTATGGAATGCTAACGATGTCCAACTGTGTTGGATTAAGTACTGGGACAGTCTCATGCTTAATACAGATGAACCCACTTCTATTCTTCTACTTCTTCATATCAGAACTAAGCACTTTTTCTTAAACCCCTTAAAGTGCAAGTTCAGTTTTGAAGATTTATTTTTATTTGAAAGCTTTTAGCATGCAAAGGGTTAATAAGGTGTTAAGGTTATCTGAATTATACCGCAGCAGAAAGATCAGACTCTGATCTTTCTGCTGAGGTATAATTCAGATAACCTTAACACCTTATTAACTGATCTTTCTGCTGAGGTATAATTCAGATAACCTTAACACCTTATTAACTGATCTTTCTGCTGAGGTATAATTCAGATAACCTTAACACCTTATTAACCCTTTGGATGCTATACTGTAAAATATAGTCGCAAATCTTCCCCCCCCCCCCCGAGATTTAAACAAACGAAAGACATTTAGAATCTGTTATATGTGTGATATGACCTTTGGGCGTAAAGCTTTCAAATTAAAAAAAATCGCCAAAACTAAACTTTTGCTTTAACATTGATCTGACTAATAACACTGTATTCAAGGTATACCTACAACAAATCATTACGATCCACTCATATTAACATATCTTTTCTGTATTGTCGCCAGATTGTGATGTGTATTAACAATTATACCATTTACTACTCTGGCATAAATTACACAGTCATAAATTTCCATTCACATTGAATTCTAACATAGCGCCAATTCAATACAGAAATCAATATGAACGGGATCGTAGTAGGCTTACTGCAAGTTCCACAGCCCCACAGATAGGGTCAGTTTTCATCCACCACCAAGTTTACTCTATGGATTTGGAACAGGTGTTCCATTCGAATCTTGTACATTTACATGGTCAGCTACTCCATGCTACTCCACAACAGTTCTTACTACTCCTGTGAAAAGGCAAGAGTAAATCAACTGAGGGAGACGGCATAAATTATGTTGGAAACTATTCACATGGGCAGTACTCCATTACTTGCTGAAAAACTACCACTCTTCCCTTACACTCACTCACTTCTGCCAATGTGAATGCCCAAACTCTCTTTTGAATTTTCAACTTGTACCTTCAGGTAGTCTAAGTTATAGACTGCTCTTTAATTTACCCCTATCCCAAGCAAAGTGAGCTGCCAGTGTAGCGAGAAAATCTAGTCTTAAGTGTCCAGACTCACACCTAGTTTAAGTTTAAGTACTGCCCCAGGATTAGGGCAAAAAAGAGAATAGTCTAAAACTTTAACTAACCTTTAAAACAACACAGAAACAGAGTGTTTCAAAACACATAGACTACTGGTCTATGGGATTATAATCTGATAATTGTACGGCACATTCTCACCCTAGTTAATTATCATTTCCAGTAATTTTTGTCATGAAATTTTACCTTAAATATCTTGTGAATAAGTTGAGAACTGCAACAGCTAGTTTTATGGACTAAAACACATTAAAATCCTGAGTCCTCTTTAATATTTAACATATTCACCCCCATGAACAAGCTACGTAACAAATTTAGGCATTTGATCCTAAGCCCATCATGGCTATTTCTAATTATCTGCATCTGAAATAAACTGGCCAGGTTTGTTTTCACAGAAATTAGGAGTTAAAAATTTTTTTTACCGAAAAGTGTTACTCACGAGATAAAGGAAGCATTTACAAATTTGATTCATATCCCAAGGCGTATTATTCATTAGGGTACGCAGGGATTTTTCCAGGGGGGGTGTTTTTCCGCGGGCCAAACCTAGGGTGTCCACATTTTCCCGTGTCAACAAGCGCGAAACACGAATTAGTGGGGGGGGGGGTGGGGACGAATGTCATTTTTTCCCCAAATCCAAGGTCCAAATTTTTCCCAAGTCACGCCAGGCCACGAAAACACCATAGTGGCGGGGGGGGGCAAATGACGCAAATTTTTTTTCACAATCCAGGTCCTATTTTTTTTCCGTTCACGCAAGTACGAAAACTCCATCTGGAGGGGGTGGGGACGGGGGGGAGGGATGTTATGAAAAATTTTTCCTTAATGTTCTACTACAAACTCATTTATTTCTTCATTCTCAGACACCCACTTTTTAAGAAAGAGGGGGTGATATCGTGAAAAAGGGGGTGATTCCGGCAGTAAAAGGGGAGGTGTAGGGGTGTTTTTTTGAACACCCAACACCCCCCTGCGTTACGGTTGCGGGATATTGACCATTGCTCAATGTATGAATAAAGGGAAAAAGGATAAACTTGAACAAAGTTGAAATATTACTGAAAATACTGCTTTCACTCCACACTTTCTTTCCACAGAGCGTGTTTGGCGAAAATAAACACAACAAAAAGTACTACCCTTTTTCAAAATCCACTAATTTAGAAAGTTTGAGCAAAATAATTTGGCAAGGTGTTTTCTGACTTTGATAGATTCTATTGAGGACAAATGTGGTTGATCGCAGGTCTGACATGCATGAGTGTAGCACCTATTAAAGGCACCTAAAAAGGTTCAATTTTCAAAGTTCACAAGGGTCTTTGGGGGGTTTTTGCATGCAAGCGATTTTGACAATTCTGTTCTGTGGGAATGATTTTTAATCGCATTATTTATGTTAATCTCTAGTTTGATCCTGTCATATGATTTTGGCACTTTGCATTTTATGCTTCGGTGCGCGCATTAAAAAGATATCCATCCTTCTCATTGTTTGAAATTGTAAATCCATTAGTTTGCTTGCAAAATTTAAAATCCAATTTTTTCAGCCAAAATGTTCTTAACGTGTTATACGAACATAAAGAGGTTTGTAACCAATGACATGGTTATGAGCACACTTTTATAAATAAAGGACAAAAAATGTCATTTATTTACATAATTTTGGCTAGGATGACTCATGTGACTTTTGAGTGGGCATTTTCCCTTTAATGTGTGTACTTCATGATGACAATGGACAACTACATTATTCACACGAATTAGTCAAATGGTGTGGAACACTTCGCCAACATTATTTTGCCCACAAACTTGTTTTGTTAAAAGTTTATGATATGTTGAAAAGGGGGGTAGTTACTTTTTTTGTTGTGTTTAGTATTGACATTGCCCTACTTTAACAATAGGAAGCAAGGGACTATTCACTCAAGTTTGAATAACAATATTCTTGAAACATCCTACACATGTTATATTCACAATTTGAAGAAGTTATTATTATTGTGAATGATATTTAAAGATAGAGTACAGGATTTGCACGCCAGTAAATGGCAAAATGAATGAAACCAACTCAGATCATTCACAATGAGAAAATTAGTATAAATAAACACCTGTCATAAAACCTTTGGGTAGAATACGTAGTTTTGGTGAAAATCTGGACATTCAAACTTCAAAATTTAACAGTGACGTGTAAGTGCACGGGCCATTCCGTTAGTTCCCAATTTGTCCGATCGGCCATTAGCCGAAGGTCACGCAGAGTTCAGCCGCTTGACCATGCATATTAGCGTACATAGCCAACCACTGTACTGAAGCGCTGAGCTGGTCATTCCAACATACATATAACCGTGTTCTGCAATTTGTGCTAAATTTAAACTCATGGAAAGAACAAAGCATATCGTAATTAGTTTTTCTCATAACACAACAAATTCATGAAGTATGGATCTCAAACTTTCAACACACCCTTTGCAAGTACTAAACGACTGTTTGGTAGTGATAATGAAGGGAAGTGATGAACTAGCAAATCCTGAAATCTATCTTCAAGCCAAAATGCTGTGATATTGTACTGTAGCCAATGTAAATATAACAGGAACAATTTATTATTTTCATTTAAGAATAAACGAATTGACAGTTTTGCCACTTGCTTCCTTTGCCAAAGTAGGGCAGATGTGCAGAAACTATGAAACCTAAGATCAAGATGGATATTTAAGTAATCTTTTTTCTCAATTTCTCAAAATTAATTTCCGTTTTGAATTAATAGCTTAGCACATTCTCCCTGAAATGCCTTACTACAAATGCAAATTCATTTCTTGTGGTATTATTATTTCTCACCTTCCACCCATCTGACTTAAGATTTATGAAAACTCCCTCTTGCAGTTTTCCTGGCTGATTTGTAGTGAGCATAATCACATCACAGCAGGAGATCTGTTGCATAAAACTTTAACCGGAGAAATTTCTCTGGTTAAATAGGAAAACTCCATTTAACATGATTCTAAAATACATCTTCCCACAGGAAAGAAACTCTGGTTAAAATAAGCGGACTTTTACTCAGGTTAAAGTTTTGTGCAATGGGCCCCTGATGTCATACAACCTCCCTGAGGTACTGCTAGAAAGTATATCATCAATTGTACATAGTATTGGCCCTTGGAGCCAAATACATGCAAAAATGTGGCCACATACCCATTGAATAACTGCCACTGCCACACAGATTTGGCAAAGTTTGGTTATAATCTGAAAATCCATAAATTTTATTTTTTAAAAAAATAATGTGATTTTCCCCCTTTCTCCTCGGGGATCCTAACGGGGCCACCGTGGGCATTGTCATGTGGAACAATGATTTTTCTTACCCATAGAGGGGTCTACATAAAATGCGACTTAGCTGAACTGCTTCCAGATCTACAGAAGATGAGCTTGAGAATTACCCAGTTTGAATGCTTGAGGACATTGCCCCTGGGGCCAGGTATACCATTTGAAGCTTAAATCCCTTCACCTTAAGGATCATTCCTGCCAAGTTTGTTATATATTCGAATCATGACCTTTAAAGAAGAAGAGGTAAATGAAATTATCCCAAAATATCCCCACCCCAATCTGTCATCCCCTCATGAAATTTGTCTGATCTATCAAAACTATACACTCTCATTTTAAGAAAGGGAAAACTGCTACACAGGTGGGCGAGCTAAAACACCAAAATGTGTGTAAATTCCTATCAAATGCAACAAGTGGTGAAATTAAACTTCCACATCATCAAAGCGAGCTTTAACCACAAGTATCATTTTTCTGCTTATCCTCCTCTTCTGAAACACTCTGCTGAATATAAAGTACGGTGGCCAAGAGTGAGAAGCGGGCAAGTAGAATTCAAATTATGGACTTTCTTCCATGACTGACATGGCAAAGTTGATATTTGACACTTTTTTGAACAAGGAGAAAGGTGTATAACTTTTGTTTGGAACTGAAATATGCAAATGATAGTCCATTGAAAAAGTTCATATGCATCATTTGGGAATACAATGCACTTCCAATAAATCATTAAACTTGTATGAGGCTATTTTAGGCTTCAGTTATAAAACTAGGGGGAAAATATTGATACATATTGATTTCTGTATGGATTGGATTGACCTCAGTGGTGAAAGTTAAAAATGCTGATGTTTTTGCAGGTTTCATGTCTTTCTTTCTTTGTTTCTTTCTCTTTCTCCCTGTTTTTTAAAATGTACAGTGTGTGTCAAAAAAAGGGTAATCCATGTGTACAGGGAAAGTATCCCTAACTTTTTTTTAGTATAGAGATTTGTAATTATAATATCCATACAGAACAACTTTTCTTTTTCTTTCCAATAATACCTCACTCACATCCCTGTATATTGTTCTTGAAGAGAACAATGTCAAATCAGACTTTTTGCAAGTTTTGGTCAATGGATGAAAGACTGAAGACATTGATGACTGGATTCTAATTTTAGATGAGAGGTACGCTCATATTTTATGTAAGTTTTTGCCAAAACTTGCAAAAAAGTATGAATTAATATTGTTCCAAAACTGATGCAGTAGTTTGAACTGCAAGATTCGCAAAGGACCAATTGACTGCCCGACCTCCCTCCCACCAGCTCTGCCCAGTCATGCACTGATTCCTACATACAACCCCTTCAAACTTTGGTGGGGGTATATTGATGGTACAGTACCACTTTTAAGATATTCGTTCAAGTAGGATGATCCTTTCCATTTTGACACATTGTGTATTCTTTCATTACCTTTTCCCTTTTCTGACTGTGGAATGGTTATTATTTTACTGGAATGCAATATTTTAGGAGACATGTTACATGGATCCGATATACAATAGTGGTTTGTGTACATAAGTTAAAGGATGATTTCATCTTAATTTAGCATTAGTTGCTAAGTTACTTTCTGAATAAAAGCATGCAAAAATAAGGGAAATTATTCCCATTCTTATTTCAGAATTCTAGTTGGGAATCACTGTATGTTAAGTTTGTTACCTGGACAAAAACATATTTATTGTGCACACAGAAATATACATGTATAATAACACACATCACGGGGAGGCCGATGTGTACATTTTCTGGTATGCACACACACACACACAAACACAAACACAAACACAAACACACATACAAACACACATACAAACACACACACGCACACACACGCACGCGTGCACACGCACACACACACACACACACATACAAATAAACACAAACACCCACACACAACACATGATGCCACTGGACAGTTCATTCAAAAAATGAAAAAAAAAATTCACTGTTTACTATTACAGCCCTTGTCTGATGATGATTGAACCACTATAACTACACACGCTTACAACAAATGCTATGGAGTTTTCAGCAAAATGGCCTGCAACTCCATCACCAAAAGGCCCAGCATTACACTGAATTTAGATGAACCAAGTGGAATATTCAAGTATGCAAACTCTATGCTTTTTTTTTTGCCCTCTGTAGGCTTTTTTACTGTTGACATATTGACTCCAATTACATCGCTTTCATACAACAAAATAATAAACGGTAATAAATCAACTTCTGGGTAATAATTCATCGTAACTCAAACAAGCTTCGCCATATCTGGGTAATCCCGTCACTTGCAAATTCGAACCAAAGCGCCGACGGCTGGGCAAATCGCAAACTTAATATCTGCGGATTGATCTACACAAATGCCAAATATTTTGATGTAATTAGAAATACATTATCAAATCAGAGATATGAATTTGCGAGCTCTTATCCCTTTGTTTGAAATGTCACTCTGACATTTTATCTATTTGGTTTGTAACTTGTATTAATATGAAGAGTGCTTGTCACAAATACATTAACTAATTACACAAGGAAGTAGGCTACAAATTGGTATATTTTTCTTATTTTTAGTCTCCTTTCTTATCAGATGTTTTAAATATGTACATAAGAAATTAAATTGATTGGAAATAAAAATGCTCACATAATTTGCTATATTATTGATATCATACAAGTAGATTCGAGTTACAATTTATGTCTTGTTACCGGAGTAAAATGAATTTTAAAAAGTCACACCCAAATTTTTTATGTAATTGATCAAATTAGCAAATTAGAGGGCATTTGAAGTGAATTTTAGGTTTTTGGTATTTTCTGATGATCACACCAATTACAATCTTTCTAAATTTGAAAGTCAAAATGGTTTAGAAATGCATGCTGTCCTTCAATGTAAACTGGTGGTTTTTATGACTGCATTAAAATAATATAAATATTACATTCATTTTTTTTTTCGTTTCATTCTATTTCATTGTGTTGTGGTATTTTTTTTTTTTTTGGGGGGGGGTTGGACAGATGTAAAATGTTGTAATTGCCAAACTTTACATACCAGTGTGTCAACTCAATATTTCCAGACATTAAAGCAATCATTCATTCAAGCAAATGTAATTGCCGTTAAGTGATGAGAAAGCACATTATTCATTCTCTGCAGTCTGAACGACTGCAATATTTTTGGTTTGTTAACCCCATTTATTGTTTCTAACTCAATTAAGCCATTATGTCAAGTCTATATTTGGCTATGTCATAAGCCTTTCAGGTATAAAGTGTTGCAATCAAAGTTTAACCAATTTGTTTTTTATCTCGTTCATCGCTCATTACCTCGGTAATGGTGCAACATGCTGAAAATGAAAAGTATTAAATTGATGTACTGTCAGCATGATGTGTTCAAATATGAATGGGTGATCATTCTTTTCTTTTTTTGATTCAATTATTATGCAGCTGTGAAACAAAGTAGTTTCTGTATGAAAAAAACTGGATTTATCACAAATAGAATGCCTTGTATAAATAGAATGCATTTTTTCCCACCTAATACGCATGCATCAAGATATAACAGGCCGGAATGATAAAACTCACAAGCTGGCACATCAATGATGTGATGCTCATCCAGCATCTGGTAAAGAAATTCACACAATTTTACATTTTTGTGATTTTTGAGTAAATTTTACATAAATTAGCAGTAATATCAGAGACAAACGTTCCTTGAAGGAAGTAGTTTGCATGGTGTGGATAAGCAATTAAGCTAAAGACTTTTTTTTACGGTTCACCATGTGAAAATTTCTTTCTTGTGAAATTGGTAGCAAAAGACACCACCACAGTAATCCACCACTTACATTAATCCCCTGCTTCCTTCTAGGTCTGCAATTCAACACCCACTTCCAAGCCTGCCACATCCACATGATCACTTGTAGGTCTGCAATTTGTCATCAAATACAACACACTCAACAAGTCTGGCTCACTCTTGAAGGATAGTCAACCTGTCCGAAACATCGAGAATTTCATACTGTATATCACAACAGCCCTTTTAAGGTCTACCACTTTCACAAGAAAGAAATTTTCACATGGTGAACCGTAAAAAAGTCTTTAGCTTAATTGCTTATCAGAGACAAATTTAAAACTTCTGTGTAGAAGTTTAGTGTTCCTCATGCAGGCAGCTCTACCACATGAAACAAAACAATTCAAGCTCGGTCGACAAATGAAGGGGAAGAGGCATGTGATTTTTAAATAAATTTGCATAAATTAGCATTTTTTTACACAAAATTTCAAATTCCATGTGGAAGTTCAGTGTACCTCATGCAGCTCTACCAGATTTGAAACAAACAACTTCAAAATCGGTCGACAAATGAAGAGACTTTTTTTTTTTGGCGATTTTCGAACAATAAAAAAAAGCATGTTTAAAGGTATTGGCTAGCATTTACCACAGTTAAAAAAAATCAGAGCTGCATGATTCCCCATACTACCATTGTCTTTGATAAGGTCTAAAAATGACGCCCTGAAAAAATTGTATTTCAAAATGATTATTTAGTGCTTTAAAAAAGTGAAAATCGTAAGATGATCGGATTCACCTGCCCATTTTCTCCCATAGACTTACTGTTTGTGTACACTTAGGATATTTACACTCGCCCCGAGTTTTAATTGTTTATTCATGCATAACTTGCCATTGGCAGTGTAACTTTCCAAACTTTTTATCCTGTGGTGTTTATTTGTCCATATGAACACTTCTATGTAGTTCAGATATCAAAATTTGACAATTTTTTAAATTGAAGCTCCACAATGTTAGCCTATCACTTTAATGAGTTTCAATATTATGTGTAGAGGTTTTGAATCCCCCACCTTGATCTAGTGTTATCATATAAAGCAAATGGAATTAAAATTAGACAAGAAATGATGAAGAAGCATTTTGAAATTGTGGATGGAAGCCGGATGCCAGACGACAGATGTCACGCCACGGCATGAGCTCATTGGGCCCATTTGGGCCGGATGAGCTAAAAATATTCCATTTTTTTTTGTATTCCATGAGTATTAATTACAAGAATGATCTGCCAAAAAAGTTGCAGATCTTATTCAAACAATCAATGGAAGATTTCTGAAGATAAGAAATAGACATGAGTTGTATGTATAGTACCACACATTACCTTTGTAAGCTAGGAAAGACAGTGTTTAAACTGTCCAATCAGCACATGTACACTAGAAACAGGTCATTTTTCAATATGACTCCTGCAATCAACAGAACACTTCACTTGGTTGCCCTATGATGGCGCTATTCAGATAAAAACAGATGGATATTTTGGTGAGTGCAAAGTCAATGTTGTAGCAAATATTTGATGGTTTTAAAGAATCATTATTTAGTCTATTTTGACAAAAAAGTCGTATTCTTAATGAAAGAAATTGTAAAAGATTGTTAACATAGCAGTTAAACAGTTAACAGTTAAAGTTACAACCAAAAATGAAATTCCACAACGTTCAACCTGTCAAACGACACTAACCCCAAGATTTTATTGTATGTCGGTAATGAGCCTGAGGACGAAATTCTTTTAAGGGGCACACCACAGATGTGAAGAAATATCAATACCCCTATACATGTAGAATCATCGGGGTTTTTTTGGGCCATCAGATGGGTATACTTCTTTTCATTTACAAATTACACACAAGCAAGCAAAAATTTGTTGGTTGTCTGGCAGAAAGGCCCTAGCATATCTTTCTGGCAGAAGAGCTTCAACACTAATTTTTAAAAGTTATTCTTAAAAATATTGCCTTGTTAGATATTTGCACTTAACAGACTGACAGAAAGATCTAAGAATATCACACTACTGATATCATATGAAAAGAGCCAATGGTTTTCAAGTTAGAGACAATTTAGTGTTAATGTCCTTCTGCCAGGAACATATGCTAGGGCCCTTCTGCTGGACAACTGACGGTATCATGAAATTATCAGCTGCTATCATATTAGGTCAGTTTTAACAAATGCACTCACCATATGATGGTGATGTTCACTATATCTGAAAGATAAATCCATTATTATTCCATCATTACTTCATGACTTGGATTATTATTCCCTTCTTTCTGTATGGAAAAAATTGACCTTTTAAGGCAAAGTCATGTTTATGTCATCAGACAAACGGACTCCACAAAAATAGTCTTGACACAGAACGTTTTGCTGCAGATCACACTTTAAACACCAAATAAACAGATACTGTACATTTCTGGATTTATAATATTCTTATGGTTTCACCTATGAAAGGGGCAGTTTCATCATTAAACAAAAATGTCAATTGTAGAACTACTACAACATATGCAACACTCATTTGAGTTTGCATGGCAGACTAAGAGGAGTGGACAAATGGACAATACTTTAACCCCAATACGAGCCCCGAGGGTTGATGAGTTAAAATGGTATGGAATAACGCCTAACCATCAAACGGCACGTAAGAAAATTCTGACATGCAAATATTATGGAAACATATGAAATAACAATAGATTCATGGAAAGTGAATTTATAAGAGAGAAAAAAAGAGATAAATGAATGACATCTGGAAATAATTCATGAGTTTATGATGCGTGACTGAACCAAGATGAATACTGTCTCTTCAGGACTGTAGAACGCATCAAAGGCAAGCAAAGATAAAAAGCCAGTGAGTCGCTCGAGTTCCATGACTGAAGCCTTATGTGCAGTCATTCCATTAAAGCTCTTGAATGATTAAAGCCCAAGTTTAGTTTTGGGGATTTTTTGTTATTTGAAAGCTTTATGCCCCAAAGTCATAACCCTGCAATAGTAGATTCTGAATGTCTTTAGTTTTTTTTAAATTATATATATATATAACTATATTAACTATATATATATAACTTATTTAACTAT
>JZLH01S0347335.1:0-14096 GCA_001188425.1 Eucidaris tribuloides
AAGCGTTGCAACTCAAAGAAGTTGGTTAAAATACAAGTATGACAATGCAAACATTTGTATCAGTTAAAATACATATGAATTTACACCAAAATCTTGTATACAAGAATAATTAAAAGTGGAAAAATGCTGACAGATCGTAAGAAATTGAAAAGTAAAATATCAAAAAGGGAAGTTTCAGCGAAACGAAGTTGGAATAAAGGGGTGTAGAAAGTAAATATGAAACAGCTTAAACACAAAATCTCAGGATATACATTAAATAGTAAATTAATTTATTAAACAGGTATGATCAAGATCAATGTAAATACAGAAATCTCCGTCAAACTGTTAGCTATAATCTACAGTAAATATTCTATATGTTTTTACAATTACCTCAGACAGGGCATGGTTTCCGGGGGGGGAAAGCATAAATGTGTGGCAAATTACACATACAACACAGCGACCCACACGCAGCCCCACACACAGCACACACACCACACCACCACACACACACACACACACACACACACAGCACACACACACACAACACACACACACAACACACACACACACACACACACACACACAGACCACATAAACCAGAAACACACGCCATAAACATGAACACGCATTACCACACAATCGTCGGACACAAATACACACACAACACGCGACACACAGAATTACTCTCCACAGACACCCACATACAAAACACACACGCAAACATACACACAAGACACACACATAAAACACATACACACACACAACAAACCACACACAAACAAGCAAACCTCGCACAAGTAACGTGTGCAAGGATATTATAAAAAACAAGAAACAATTACGAGAAAAGCTGGAACAGACAAAAATTGGATGAAGGGGGAAAGACCATGACATTCATATAACTGGAGCTGAGACCTATTTATTTAATTCTGAATGAAAGGCATAACAAAATACAATTATTAGAACAATTGTATTAGTACCACCGAACAGTAATGGTG
The DNA here is from genome assembly GCA_001188425.1 of Eucidaris tribuloides. Classification (NCBI taxonomy): domain Eukaryota; kingdom Metazoa; phylum Echinodermata; class Echinoidea; order Cidaroida; family Cidaridae; genus Eucidaris; species Eucidaris tribuloides. Next base: position 975 of record JZLH01S0347335.1, read on the forward strand.
GACGCATTTCTCCATGTGAAATTGATTTACCCAAATTAAATGCATATTTAGACGAACACAAAAATATTTATTTAATGGAGATTTTAATTGGATTTATTATCGAAGCTCTCGATTGTGTCTCAGCATTTACGTAATATTCTCCAAGTAAAAATGCCTTTACCACATATTAATAAACCCACAACGTTTTGTAGTACATGGGTCAATCGTCTTCTGATAACATATTTCAAATGTACTTCTTAACAGTAAAAACGGAATTTTTTATCTCCGATATTTCGGACCACCCTCTACCCATTGTTCTATATTTGATATTCAATATAGTGACTTAAATCAATTTCCCTCCATACGGAAGGACTAGTGGCATAGAAAGAATCCCTCAAGACAACATTGAATACTAAATATTCATTTATCAACAAGGAAGATGGTTGGATGTTTTTATGGAAAATGATGAAGTAATTTATGATAAATTTATTCAGAACATTTCTATGCTATTGCAATCAATATCATTCCGTTCGACGTAAAAGATACAAAGCGAACAATATCAAAAAGAACAACCAGTGGATTACCAATCGGTATATTACGATCCTACACACTCGCAATCGCCACTGTACAAAATATGCTCTCGCGCCTTCCTACTTGCTGCAAATAAAGACAATATAAAAAGCTATAGAAATAAATAAACAGCTCGGTAATTCGCGTTCACGGAAATTGATTACTCCACCCAATTAGAAAAAAACAAAATAATGCTACAAACTTGATATGAAACTATAAATGACTCTTATAAAAGACAGAAAGAGATAAACCTCGATAATTATTACTGATAATGCGAATTAAACTTTCTGACTCCATCCCAATTGGCAATTCTCTTATCGCGATACTTCCCAATCATAGGGTCCTCAGTTAGGCAGCAAATCCATTCTTCCACATGGACAATTCGCCATTCATGAATTTTCTACTGAAACATACCCAACACTTCCCTATTATTCTTCAACCCAACAGAGTTGAAAATGAGAATATTCTAAAATTGTTCAATTCCCTCCAAACCAAGTAATCTCGCGGATACGACGAATAAGTGTGTTTTTTCTCTGAGAAATTATTTCTGTTACTATTGTTTCTCCTTTGACACATATTTTTCCGCCACAAATCTCTTATATCCGGGAATTTTGTCCGCATGCCCTGAAACTACTAAAGTTAATTCGCAATATTCAAAAAAGATGACCCATCAACAAGTGAAAAATTATCGACCCATATCCTACTTTACCCCCGCCATTTTCGTTAAAGATTCTTTGAAAGGGAAATTGCGTCATGAACGGCTTAATAAATTTTGTTCGATCGAATAATAAACTGCTCAATTCAAACCATTTGGCTTTCGTAAACCGGCTTTATTCTACCGTTTGCACTTGATTCAGTCAATGTGACAATTATAGCCTAAACTTCACTTTCAAATAGGAACACGTAGTAAGCGGACTGTTCTTGAATTAAGCAAGGCTTTTCGACACTATTGACCATCGGATTTTGATCTATAAACTTTCTAAATACGGTATTAGATAGGTAGCGCCCTTCTCCTATCTTTCAGATATTTATCTAGATCGAAACAATTCGTCAGCACGATTTCATTACCCTACCAAAAGTAACATAACTGTGGTGACGTGCACAAGGGTCATTTAGGGGTTCCCTTATATGTCTTGGTTATACAGAATGATTTGACTCGCTACTTCCGAAACGCTCACATTTTATTTTATTCGACGATGACAAACCTAAACATATTGTCTTTCTCATAAATGCATCGAGTCACACTAGCTTGATATCTTGAATTTTTGAATTACGTAAGAAGTGTCATCATGGTTCAAATGCCAATAAATTATCGTTAAATATCAATAAACAACTTGCTTCGATCCATTTTAAAACTCTGCAATCACAATCAAAATTGTAAACAACTATTTTTGAAGATGACTGTGTGCCGTGTGGTTCAAAAGGAATCTACAGAAACATTTTTAGGTGTCACCGCTAGAGTTCAAATTTCATCTTGGAACTGAACAAACTCTAATGGTTAACTACAAACTTTCATAAAGTTATTGGAATCTCTATTATAGTTGAAACATATTTTCCACAAAAATCACCCTAATTTAATGTTATATAGATGCACTTTGTTACTGCCTCACATAAACTATTGCTAAATTGTAATGGGCCATAACTGTAAGTCAAGACAAAATTAAATGCTATCCTGTTACTCCAACAAAAAGGATGCTCTGACGGTCATGTACAAATTCACACTATTTATCATCACAACCGATCCGTTATTCAAACGACTAAAAACTCTCAAAGTACAAGATATCCATACCTTATCAGACTGCCATATTTATGTATTAAATGCTAGTCAAAATTTACTCTCCTCTCTTCAAAAACACATCTCTCCATTCAACCCATTGTATATAACATTCATTTATCACCAACGTCACTAGGAAATGATTTTCACTTGAACTACTATCCCAAACTTTTCTTTGTTGCTCATAGACTTATCGATATCTGGACCGATCGTATGGAATTCTCTTTCATTGCATATAAATCGTGCACATTCCCTTTTTGCTTTTAAGCACTATTAAAAAAAACCTTGCTTCCGAGAACGGCGCCCATATATAACAGATTAATTCGAAATATATGGGGTATAACATGTTAAACGTACGTCAATTTTCAAGTCTGATCAAGTGTTTTATCTGTAATTCTCACGTTCAAAGTCGATCATTTCAGGTTGGTACAGCGCGACCCGCACCGGCACAGACCACGCGGCACTTATACGGCACCTCATGCTACTTGCCTTTATGAATTACTGTTCTCATGTTTTCCCCCTTTGCTGCAAAATTTTCTCCCCTAGCATTCATTACTTTTCATCAATTTCTGGCAACGATTTGCTTTTCTACTGTTTGTCCAATCCTGACATAAATTTCCGTTACCCTCCATCCTTATATTTTGAGGGTTGTCCGTTGTGCTCTTCTTAAGTTATAAGACTATATAACAGGCACCCCTGCATTTTCCTAGTACAAAAGGAGTTGTCTGATTATCTCTATAAATTCACTGTTTGTTGCTATGTCTATCAATTACTCTAACAGCATTTTTTTCCTTTTTTGGTCTCTTCATTATTGGTTTTCCCGAGGAAAAATTGCACTCCATTAGTTATTCCATTTGCTGTTTTCTGTTCATGTCTACGAAATGGCAACGAAAAAGTAAACCGCAACTGTCGCTTTCCAAATCCAATTTCCAAATAAGGCAAAATAGCTGTTGTCATGGAAAAGAAAATTTACAAGGTGGGTTGTATTTTGTAAGTTTTGTAATGGTTTACTTAATATTTGTTTCATGATTTTTGTTTTTGGTTTTGTCATCATTGTTTGTAAATTGCGTTATGTGATTATATTATGTTAGAATTGTCGAAATCGATTATTTCTTTGAATTGTTAAAATGTTGAAAATGCAGAAAATAAATTTCAAATCAAAAGGGGAAGGGGAAAGGAAAAATAAAAAAAAGGAGGAAGAGGGGAAAGCAACAAGAACATAAAGTGTGGTGACAGAAGGGAGGAAATTAAGAAAAAAGGAGAAGAGAAGAAAGAGGAGAATTATGATATAAATATTGCACTTTTTTCGATGATAATAATAATGGTGAAATAAAGTAGTGATGTAAATTTCATTATATAAAAGCAACGCATTACTATTATTATCATAATTATGCACATTTTGGGTACTATCTAAATGCTTGCAAGACATGGGATCAAAGTTAATCATCAAAGTACATTTGTATAACCAATCAATTAAAAAATGATTCAATTTAAATCAAATTCAATATATGAGTCAACATTATTCTCATTACCGTTAACAAAATTGCTTGCCAAAGAAAATAATGACAACAAAGAAAGTCACAGAAACGAAAGTTTGGAAACAGAGCGAGTGAGGGAGAATGAAAAGGGAGAAATTGGAAAACACAAAAGAAATATTGGACAGTGGAAAGCATACACAATTATGCACTTATTGTAAATTATACAAACACCACGGAATAAAACTATTCTTATGTCTATTAGTTTTACATCTAGGAAGACACAGGGGTTTGCTATTGCTCAGATTATATGTTGTATTACTCGGGGGGGGGGGGAAACATTTAGTTTGTGATTCAGTTTTTGTATTTTATTGGCTACTACAAGTGATCGTCGGCGATACGCTACCCCACGCTATGGGTAAGTTAGAGTATCGTTGGGCATAAGTTGTGAACGTCGGCAACGCGTCAAGCATTCGTTGGTATAAGTTATCTATAACTTATCAAAACGTTCTATATAAGTTATACGTTATGCTTACGTCCAAATCGTTATGAGCACGCTATATATACGTCCAAAAGTACAAAAAGAAAAAGATCAAAGTTCAGCGTATGCCAGCGTTTTACCCCTTATTTGATACGTCAGGCATACGCTGGCTAAATCGTCAAGGTGTGACAGGGCCATAAAAGGACACTACGGAAATAACTTGAAAAAAACAATAAAACCAGAAATGTATATCTTATACAACGTGAATGATTATAATTTATCTAACGGTCAGGTGCTTTGGAATAAAACTGAATACTCGTGAATAAATTAAGTACAAAGCATAATACAATACAATCAATAGCTGGAACACAAACTATAAACAAAGTATTAAAAACATATATCAATATTCTTGTATACAAATATTTTTAAGCTGAGGGGGAAAAGACTGGACACTTCTAAGCTGTTTTACATTCTCTGGAAGATAATTCCAGATTTGCGATCCCATGGTTATTCTGTTTCGAAGATTACAGCAAGGGACTTCGCTCTTCATGCATCTCGCCATTTGAGAAATTTCTAATCTTCCGATTGGAAGGTGGTCCAGGCGGGAAAATCAATCGTTCAGAAACTGCTGCAGGGTTGAAGTCTCTGCCGTTTACGTATCTGTAATGATATTTCAAACATATTCTCTGAGATCCAGTACTCCCATTCCATTTTGCAGTTTTGTTTGACGCTGTAATAATGATATAAATTTACAAGTTTGATTTGTAACCAAAGATTAGATCCTCGATATTACGAGCATTGGTCGGAAGTATGCTGACTGATGTTTAAACTTTTCCGTAGTACAAGCTCGTATCTGTTATTATCTAAACTTGATAATAGTACATACAAGTTATCATATTATTATTAACGCTTCATATCCTCATAAATATATGACAAAGTGCTGCTATTCATTAATGGCATAGTATTGACTACTATATTAACTTTCTTCCCGACATGCATTCTGACACTGATGAAAAATGAAATATCTTTAATAAGGAATATAATTCAAGCCCATCAAGAAATTATTTCTCACACTTCCATGGAAACAAGAGTCCTGCACTCCCCACCCCACCCGTCCCCATTCTGCACTTACATTAATTCAAACTTATAATATATGGGTGTCACAGCATTAAGTACTAACTTATTGTGACAATCCTTGCAATCATCCCCTTTAAGAAAATTATCACATTATTCACAAAATTTACACTGCAAATAATCCAATTACTGTTCATATAGTAAAGTAATCAATGAATATATTGTATTACTTGTAAATAGTTTTGGAAAATGTGAATATTATTATTATTTTTGTATATCTTGAAAAATACTGTTCACTGTATAAACTAATTAATGTATATCATATCACCTATAAATAGTTTTGGAAAAATTTAATATTATATTATTTGTAAATCTTGAAAAAAAATATTTAAGTTGATATGTATATATTGTGAAAAAAGTTTCAGAAACAATAAATTGAAATTGAAATTGAAGTAGTAGGCTTTCTACAGGAATTGCAAGCCATACACAAATCTTTTCGGTTTGAATTGTGCTATTTCTATCCAAGTTGTATAGACATATCGTCAATGTGCGAAAAAGTATACACCTGATTGTAGCCAGGAATATTTCAAAGGAAGGGGCTGTCGTTATGAGAGTAAAAAAAAACAGCAGACTTACGACAAGGGGCGAGGGGGGGGGGAGGGAGGATCAGACCCACAGCATAACGAGCTTCGCAGGGGCTCACCTTGAAGAAGTCCAAGTAAGGTCCCACGCCGTCCCGGATGGGAAGTAAGCGGAGTTCCGCTCCTGAAGGCTCTCGCTTAACTAGCAGGTTAGGAAAAATAATAGCAAGAAGGTATGTCATTAATGGGGAAAAGGTCAATTCCAGCGACCGAGCGTAGCGAGACGAGCGGTTTGAAAACTTTGAAGTTCTAAAAAGGAAAATGCGTTTTGCACGGCCCGCAGCCTATAAATATTCAAGAGGGGGTGGCGATAATAGAGTCAAGAAAAAAAATGGAGCTAACATGTAATGGCAGGAAAAAGGGCTGACCATATTCCTATAGTGGATGGTTTTCCAGGCCCGCACGCTATATATATAATATCCAAGTAGGGTTCGACCCCGTCATAGGGTGGGGGTCAAGGGGGAGCGGAGCCCCCTGAAGCTGAAGCTCGAGCTGAAGTATCGAATCCGGTTTGAATAAGGCTTTATTGTGACCTTTTGAATAACATCTTTGTTTTTTCATGGACAGCTACAGTCGACAACAATAAAACCAACAATCAAAAAGCAGAAACAAGAAGCAACCCGCTCACTAAACGAACTGTTTGGCACTTCTCACGGTAATAGCCGCTAATTATGAAATGCTGTAGCAGCATGATTGTTCAATATATGGCGGGAATAGTCGGGGTCAAGGGGGCGGAGGCCCCTGAAAGCTCAAATGGGTTCTACGCGGCTTTTATATGAGATTATATTTGACCGGGCTACTCATCGACTGTTTCGTGAAATTTAGGGCCTTCATATGCAAAGAATATCAAAAAACTCTATCATAGAAATAGAGGGCTACGTTATTTTGAACGCACCACGCCTTCCCGCACAGGCCTAACGTGTCCTGGAAATTTGAAATATTTAATAGCTGCACAATGTGGGGCATACAACAGAATTATGCAAGTGTTTATTCAGTCATATAACCGCACTCTATCCGAATTTTGAAATCTTTACTTTATTTAAATTCGTTCAGAGGGCAGCTCATGGCGATGACTGAATTTTAACATGATCAAAATGGCGCAACACACAAGAGGTGTGCCACGTGAGGTGATGAAATTTTGGAGAAAAATCCTGCACAAGAAAAATTGTTTGATTTTGATAAGTGTATCTGAAAAATTGCCTGCTGCTATCGTAGTTGATATAAGAATCATTTTACGAGCGAGCAGATTTTGAAAGGAGGAAATGATTCACGAACGGAGAGATCATTCTCAAGTCTACACGATTAATAATGTGGGAACGCCTGAATATCGCACATGATTGCACAAACCTAAAGTTGCAAAAGAAACGTAATTTAACAAAAACCATTGAAACAGTCTGTAAGTAAGTTAAAACGGACGAGTAGACTTATAGGTCCGTGTGCCAGAGGGGTCTAAACCGTGCCACCCCCCCCCCTATGATTGCGCTACTACTTGGGTGCCATTTTGTTCATTATGGTAGACTCCATCTCGATGGAAAAAGATGTAACAAGAAAAACTCATTGGCTTGTTTTTTTTCATATTGGGACACATGTAAAATCACACAACTTTATTTCAACAAGTTTACCTCGTTTTAGGGTCGCTGAAATCTGGTAGAATCATTATTGCCCATGTACTCAATAACAACTAAGTTCAATTTTCCTGAAACCGACTTGAGAAAAGGGTGCATTCTGGTCATGCCTTGCTATAGGGCCATTACTGAAATTGTATATTCACATCATTGTTCATTCTTGAGTTGATAGACGTCATATTATTTGCATATTTTTGAAATATGCGTTTTAACATGGCAAAATTGCTTCATAAAATTGAAAAATTTTGGGCTAGCACTTGTCAGAAAGTTTTTGTATTATCTGGATATAAAGTGGCAGCCAGCTGTCCTTCAAAACGTCATCAAAAGTTTAGTCTGGACAATACCTAATTTGATGCTTAAACATAATAAAATACAAAATTATTTATGAATAAGATGTGTGCGCGGTCAAATTTACATATGAGTGGCACAGCCATAAAAATGGGCGAACTTTTTGAACAATTCGCCGTTTTCTTTGGGGGATAGTGAACATTACTACGGACAACTATATTCCGCTATAGTCTCCGCAAAGACAAAAGCTCAATTACAATCAAGACTTTCAGATAACATTGATCATGGAATGGGTGATCAATTTAGAAATACGTTTGTGATATTGAGGTTATTGATTTTATGTCAGTGTGACGTCATCCTCATCGTTGGCAATAGATTCAAATATGCATGTTTTTGCTCGCTAATTCCGACACAATTTGCGTGAATAAGATAAAACAATGTTAGACCCTACTAAACTTGATTCAACTGAGGGCAGATTATTGAAAGCTGTTGATGAACAATAATTATTAAATTATTCACAAGTCTGAACAATTTCTCACCTTGATTTATATGGCTATTAATAGATCAATAGCCATTTGCATCAAGTGTATCTGGAGTCATTGAGCCACTAAACAGAAAGCGGTACATAAAATGCGGTTTTGCAAGAAATGTAATGGCTGTTTTATTTGGAATTTAGTGGATTAGTTAGAAGCGTTTATACAACGCTTTATTTCGGATACTAAATCATTGAGATGTTATTAAATTGGCGTAGCATTGATCTTGCATCAGGGGTCAGTCAAATGAAGAGTACGTTTGGCAAAAGTGACAGTTAATTTGAGCATTAAGTATAATGAGTGTCAACTTGCATTTGCATATTAAAAACTGATGCATAGAATTAATTGCCAACACTGTGATTGTCAAAAAAATGTTATCTTTCTTCTTTATACTTCCAACCAGTTAGAAACTACACTGAGTGATGATTATCGGAAAGACGATCCAAGGTAAATATTAACGATAATAAACTTTTGTAAATTAATATTAATTAATTATAAGATATTTGGCAATAAGATATGCTTGTCTATGAATAAAACATGAAATACAGCAGATAATGTGTAAATTAATAATACAGTCTATTAAGTTACTACAGCAAGTTCATCAAGGTCTGGGACGCTGCCATTCAATGCTAAGAATCCTCGTGGGGGGGCAGCAGGTGGTGTTGCAAGGTTGCACAGTCTTCAAGCTCATCACTGGTCGAGGTCTAGGGCAATAGGAGTGTAAGTCTGTCAATCCTAAAATCCTTCTCGGGATGGGTGGGGGGGGGTTAAGAAGCGCTTTCAGTCCTCTGATCAAACTCTACATTATTATGGTAATGAGGGTGACATTTGTATAAATCTAATTGCCTAATTAAAAATCCCAGGATAGCGAAGTACGGAACTTATGGTAGGTAACGTGAGGTCATCGATCGGTGTCCTTTATAACCTTATCTCTAGAGGGTAGAGTTTGGATGCGGGGGGTAGGGGGGTCTGCGTGAGGCATGTCGAATGATGAAAAGTGACTCAGGTTCATCAGGTTTCGCAATTACATTCTCGCGCAATGCTTAGAAAACGTTGATCTGTGGGAGGAAAGGGAAATCTTGAGGCCCTCTACTCATGTGTGAATTCGGATGTGATGGTGGTGGTGGTGATATATATATATATAATGTGAGTTGTGTGTGTGTGTGTGTGTGTGTGGGGGGGGGGGTGTCGCAACGCAAATCTCACTCTTACACATGTTCTAAAACAGTTTCGACGACCGAGGAAGCCTTCATGAATAACTTCAAGGCGTAATCTATAATACATGCTATCAATGAATTGGGAGGGGAGCGCTATAACGGAGAGTCTAAATAATAATAGTTAACCTGACGCTTGAGATTTTTGAAAAATCTGCCTTTCAGATGATGAATAATTCAATTTACTGAAGGGGAAAGAAGGTAAATTGTGGTACACACCATCTCTAAAGTCACATGATTGCTATTATCCTGCAAGTCACTGAAACGATAGCCGTGACTTTTTATTATCACGGCAAATCTCTCAGTAAGATGTGATATTTATCTAAGATTCACGTAACTCCTACAGCAAGTGGTGTGACTCAGCAGTTCTTATTGGTATGTATAACACATAGACTTGTTCTGCGTGATGAATCTACACACAAGGAACACGTAGGCTAAAAAGAATAAGCATACTAATTTCACAAACAGTCAGTCAATGAAAGTATTATTTAATATTTATCATCAGCATTAGTAGTATTGATAGTAGAATAGTAGTAGTAGTAGTACGTAGTAGTATGTAGTAAAGTATAGTAGTAGTAGTAGTAAAGCTAGTCATCAATCATTATAATTATAATATGAATAATGATAATAATAATAATAATCACTAATAATTATAATATAAAATAAAATAAAATACACTAATAGATAAATAATAATAATAATAATAATAATAAATAATATAATATAATAATAATAATAATCAATAACCAATAATACTGGTAAACAATACATAGGCATAGCAGCATTGTCAAACGGTAAAAGAAGTATTAAAGGGAAAATATAAACGCTCTAGGAAGATTCTGGCCTCATTGAGAATTGAAGCAAGCATATAGATGGCCGTGGCCCATCATAAATACTACTTACTATAAACTACTACTAATAATGAATAATAATAGATAGTTATTATTATTATTATTATTATTATTATTATTATTATATATTATTGATTTTATTATTATTGATTATTTTATTATTATTTTATTATTAATTAATATTATTATTATATTATTATTATTATTATTGTCATATTGTTTATGAATTATTAGTAGTAGTACATGTAATAGTAGTAGTGTTAGTAGTAGTAGTAGTAAGTAGTAGTAGTAGTCAGTAGTTGATAGTAGTAGTAGTAAGTAGTAGTAGTAGTAAGTAGTAGTAGTAGTATAGTAGTAGTAGTTAGTAGTAGTAAGTAAGTAGTTGATTGTTGTGATTGTTGTAGTGATGGGCAATGCATAAAATAGTCGCCGAGTCCTCCTATTATGTGGCGACCTTTCGCGGAGATGACACTTCTTTGATTTCTTGTTCTTATAGGGTTATGTCTTATAATTATCATGGCTATGAGCAGATTGTGGAAGTGAAGAAGCAGTTAAAGAATGGAGAAGACATTACTTATTATTTGATTATTACATTATTATTATTCATTATTATTATTATTAATTATTAATTATATTATTCATTATTATTATTATATACTCTTATTATACATTATATTTTATTATTATATTATTATATCATCATCATCATCAATTATCATTCATCATCATTATTAATTATGATGGAATCTTAAATCATGAATACATCAAAGAGGTATAATTGCAGGCGCAGGCAAGGCTTTGTGTAATTGATCATATGCGATGTTTATAATAAACAATGTCTTTTATTATTGCAGATATACTAGTTGAGAAGGGAAGGAAGACCCCAAGAGACATGGGAATCAATCTCACTAGTCAAGACTTGTGCTCGGTATCACCTGCATTGATGAAATATGATGTAAAACATATGAACAATTAAAAGTAGTTTTATGATTTATGTTATAAATCCTCAAATGTATCTGATTTTTTCCTCTCCTCACAGACCCTCCAGATATCCTGCTAGCTGCTTACTCCTCCTGCTTAAATTCTTTGTTCCCAAACTGGACCCAAAATGGGAAATTGAAAACAGCATCTATTCCCTGCCTACTCTCATTTTTGTCTTTGCGCTTTGGAATCTTTAGCTATTGAAAGCGTCTCCAGGAATTATTAGTGAAGACAAGAAACTCGAAATGTGTGCCATACTGGGCGACAATATCATAAGGATCCATAGAACGTTAACAAGTCATTGAAGGAGACGCTGTATACCTTCTTTTAAATATGCAATAATCAGTTAATTAGTATATAAACATGATATGCAGTAATCTCTCAGATTTCAATGGTATGGTTGAAAGTTCGTTGAATGGGATGGATCAGGAAAATTCGGCCGCTGCCCACCTCCACCGGGCCGCCAACGGCGCACAACCAAACTTTTTTTCTTCTTTTCATGCGAGCATGAATGAGCTATTTATTCCATCATCGTCTCACTCATTCCTAAACTGAAAAGCGATTTTGTGTAATTCTCTTCTGCTGTGAATCAAAATAATGATCCGAAGTTTAATAGCACTGCAATACGCACTAATCCAAAATACTGACCGTAACTGCATTTGAATCATTAAGATAATTCCCATCTCATCATACTCAGAGAAAAAAGGTTCTGCGGGGACTTCCAATTTGTATTGCCCCCCATAGGTTCATTGGTGGTCAGCCCACTAGCCACAAACCGCCCGTAGCCGCCTTCCCAGAAATCGACGTCCTAAACCCCTAAGAATCCGAAGTGCAAATACCACTTACTCAAGAATTATGGTGAAACGAGATAAACCTTCACAATTGACAGAGAAATTTGGATGAGAGTTCCATTAATTGATCTTTGGATCATGAGCAGCAGGCGTCCGATCCTGAGCAACCTTTTGAAGAAAAGTAAAACGCAGGATGCGAAATTTACGATACTTAAACAACATTTGAAAAGGCACTATAAAACCACTAAACATGGGGCAAAAAAATACGCATTAAACATACAAAATGGTCCAAATTTTGTATCGGAATTTGAAAAAATATTGGACTTATTTTACGTTTACCCTTTCCCCATGCCGAACATTGAATGGACACACCTATCAGATCATGACACCGCTCCACTACTCCTATAGGCGGACAATCTGAGCTAATTTTCCACGCCTACCATTCTCTCCGTTTTCAGCCAATTGATTAGCAATGAAATAAGTTTATCCGAATATCAGCTCAGTATTACTAATCAATTATTTTGATCCTCTGTTAATTTCCCTTCTCGCCCAATATAATGTTAGCCAAAACGAATGAATCTCACTATTAGTCGTGTAGAGCTGCCCTCGACGTGAAAACTTACCTAACTGTTGAAGAACTGATGTTTGCAACGAACACGACTTCTAACACCGACTACCCTCCCTTACCCCACCAACTGGAACAGTCTTCAGTTTGATAGGCCTGACAAACTTCCACATTCCTACATCTGCCAATCTGATAGACGAAAATTTTCAACGACTTGAAATGAATCCGCAAACTAGAAACGACGAGTTAATAGAATTTAGTTTCATGCTCAAACAAGTGA
>JZLH01S0347406.1:0-13579 GCA_001188425.1 Eucidaris tribuloides
ACACACACACACACACACACACACACACACACACACACACACACACACACACACACACACACACACACACACACACACACACACACACACACACACACACACACACACACACACACACACACACACACACACACACGCACACACACACACACATTCAAGATGTTTACACAGGGGTGGCGCCTGTGTAAAACCTTGGGGGGGGGGGTCGAAATCCGTCGGGAAAAATTGTGCCTATACTAAAAACACACACACAATTTTTTTTTTACCAGCCAAACTGCATCGAACAATTCCAAGCGCAGGGCAGGGAGCCGACGACGACGAAAAACATTTTGTCCAGCGGAACAGTTATACAAAAAGCGGGGGTGAGGGTGGGGCCGGAGAGGGGGGGGGTGACGATAACTAAAGACATTTTATATTGTTGCCTACCAAAAAACATTTCTTCCCAGCCAAACAGCATCCGACAAGTGGGGAGGGGTCGGGGCAGGGGGCCGACGATGAGGAAAAACATTTTTGCGTGTCAAAAAAGTATTTCTACCCGGCCAACAATAATGGGGGGGGGGGGTTTGAAAAAACAATAAAAAAAATGATAATTTAAATTACTTTGAAAACAATACGGGGGACATATCAGAAATTAAAAGTATTGGAACACCACAATTCTTCACAATCGGAGCTCACACCAACAACCATCACATATTCCTATATATTACTAAACACAAATTCAAAATAAATCCAAAGAAAGACCACGGATCCCATAGTGGTAGAGCTTCCTAAGCAGTATGTGGTGGTCGATGGTGTCGAAAGCCTTTGACAAATCCATACATACCCCTAGAAAATAATTACCTTTGTCAATATTTTTATTTATATAATCATTCAAGTGAAGTGTCTCCATACATGCGGAATATACCCTTTTTTCTAAAAGCAAACTGTTCATCGATTAAGAAGAATTCAAAGATTCTACGGTATAATATTTTCTCATAGAGTTGTGAAAAGATTGATAATGGTGCAATGGACCTATAATTTTGAATGTTTCAATTTAGCTATTTTTAATCAGTCAAGAAAAATACCAGAGGAAATTGATTGGTCATATACCGTATGTCACAAAGTTGATCTGCAAATACAGTGTGCATTCTTTCATAACTCTAGGAGAAATATCATCCGGACCACTGGCTTTAAATGGTTTCAAGGTTTTACTGTAAGATATATTTCAAAAATTGATATTGGTTTTTAAAACAAGGTGGAATCACTCTTCACCTTTAGGAAATCATTATACTGAATTGTTCACAACAGGTATATTTCTAGAGATTTTTATTTCAATATTAATAAATGAAGAATTAAAATATTCAACAATTTCTTTACGAGTATGACATTGACTACATAACCAATCTGCATTTTTCAATTTATTCTGAAATTAGTCTATACCTTCTTTTATAATTTTCCTGCATTTGATATTATTTTTGTCATCATCATCATCATCATCATTACCATCATCATCATCATCATCATTATTATCATCATCATCATCATCATCATCATCATCATCATTATTATTATTATTATTATCATCATCATCATCATCATCATCAATGATACAAAATAATAGAAAGTGATCGGTAAAGTAAGTATAAATTAATCATGAACGTTTATTATTGTGAAGAGTAATGGCAAAGATATACTGAATAGAAAACATGATATCCAAGAAATCTCTGGTGTTCTTAATGAGAGCGATATAGTTACCAAAAATCAATATTTAAGTCTCCCCTCCTCCCCCCCCCAAAAAAAATGGTAATATGATCTAATAGTAATATAGTAATATGAGTAATATGATTATTGAAATGCACGAGTTCAAACACACGAATAATTAATCGAGGTTAAAACAAAAATTCATTACGATTTATGTATTTTAACACAACGCAAAACAAAGAAATCAACGCACGCATGCACGCACATACACAGATACACACATACACACATACACACACATACACGCACATACACACACATACACACATATGTACACACATACAAACACATATGCACAAATATACACACAAACACATACGCACACATACACACATACACACATACACATACATACATACACACATACACACATACACACCCAAATACACACACATGCATGTACAAACATACACACACATACACACATACACACATACACACATACACACACATACACACATACACACATGCACACATGCATACATACAAACATACACACACATACACACAAACACACACACACACAAACACACACACATACACACACACATATATATACGCACACATACATACGCACACACATACACAGACATACACACATACACACACATACACACACACCCACACACCCACATACACACACATGCATACACAAACATACACATACATACACACACATACACACATACCCACATGCACACATACACACATACATACATACACACATACACACATACACACACATACACACAAACATACACACACAAACACACACATACACACACACATACACAAACATATATATACGCACACATACACACACATACACAGACACATACACACATACACACATACATACACACATGCACACACACAAACACACATACATACACACGGACACACAGACACATACACACACATACACACACATACACACACATACACACACACAGATACACACACACATACACACACATTCACACACACATGTATCTATCTATTTCTTTCTTTGTCTATCTATATATCTATATAAAAAAAAAATTCCACTATCTCAGTCTGTCTATTTTAATCTGCCTATCTATCTATCTATCTAATATATTCCATCTATTCTATCTATCTATTCTATCATACTAATCCTATCTATCTATCTATCTATCTAATCCATTTATCCCTCTATCGCATTTCTAGCATCTATTATCTTCCTTAATTATCTCTCTATTCCTCATCCATCTATTCATCTATCCTATCTATCTGTCATAATCTATCTACACTATCTAATATATCTATCTATTCTGTATGCTATCTTAACCTACTATCTTATCTAATCTATATTAATCGTCTGAAACTTTTGTCACATGATATCATGCGACTGAAAACAGGCCTAACTTATTGTTATAAAGACGGTTTGTGATGTGCATACAAACAAATTAAAGATATGTAATTGACTTGTCTCAATTAGGTATTTATATGAAGGATTGTGGCTGTACCTTTGCGAAATAGATTTTTAAATCAGAATCAATTACTTGCCAGAACTTAATTACACTGATAACAAAATCATCCTCTATAAACATTATAAATACCTGTACGTAGCGGGTTACGTAATCTATGGCATCGCCAAGTCAATAATATATTGTAAACAAACAATTAATAAAGCAATATGGTTAGTAGTCATTAGAACCTTAGTGAATGCCACCATACAACAGGAAAAAATGGGCTAAAGTGACGAAAATACATAAAGCCCAAGTTATTTTCTGAGATTTTTTGTATGTGAAAGCTTAAATGGCCCAAAGGATAACCGCTCAATAATATAAAAGATTGAATTGTTTAGTTTGTTTCTTAAATAATTAATGAAAAATCATCCGGGGGACTCCCTCCAAAAATTTTACATTATAGCATCTAAAGGGTTTAAAATAGCCTTTAAGGTACATGTGTTATATTATCTCATCTGAAAGAAGCAAAGACTCCATTCCTTCATAACATCAGTTTTTGCTCTTTAGGTGGTGTTTTTTTTACATTCAATTATGAAAAATTCGGGGGGGACCTCCACATTTTTTGACTATATTTATCATTTATAGCATCCAAATGTTAAAGAAGGTTATATGAGTTTACCTTCATCTGAAAGAGTGCGTCTGCCTTTCAGATAAAGTAATAACACAATGGCAACCTTAAACACGTTTAAAGCCTTTTAAAACCCTTTAGATTCTATAATGATAAAATTTTGGGGGTCCACTCCGAATTTGTCTATTACTAATATAAAAAATAAAGACAAGTTCAGAATCTATTATTGCGGTATGACTTATTGGCACAGGCCAAAAGCTTCAAAATACACCACATCCCAAACTAACACTGGGCCTTTAACCAACACAATAACAATCACAACAAACAATAAAAATATCATGCTAAATTATGAGATGATGGATTTATAGAATGATCAATAATACGCATATCATAGCTACCGATTTTTTATTACCTTAATACATTTACCCTTGTCTTCAATCACTAAAAGAAAAATTATGTTTACTCATGCATAAATGTATTGACGAGCAGACTTATTGCTAACTAATGGATTTAAAAGAAAGAAAGACTTACCAATTGATCGATATAATACGCTGCCGATACAAGCATAGCTATTATATAGCAGCGGCTTTATATTTACCTGCAATGAGATAAAAATGATTGGTTTTGTGACATGGAGTGACTGAGAGAGCTTGTTTATAAAGCATTACATATGCATCTTATTCAACAACTCAAAATAGGAAAATTTCATATAAGTAATTTGAGATAGCTTGAATAACTTTATAATTTGATATCAGTATTATCAACATATTAATTATAACTTATGTTTTCCCTTAGCAACGTCCTCTTGAAATATGATATATATATATTTTTTTTCAGATATGATTTCTGCTATGATTTGAGATGATCACAAGCCGAAAACTTACATGGTGTTTAAATCTGATGACTGACATGTTAAAGCGAAATTATTTTGTACAATCTATTGACAATATCTTGGTTTATTTTGACAAAATGTCATTCACCAATGGTGCAATCAATAATTGCTATTCGAAATATATATACGGAAGGGTAAATATTGGTTAATGTGCGCTGATATTGCTTCAACTGGTCGTTTCCTTTTGCTGAAGATGTACGACATAATAATGTGAGTTCAATTTGCCATCTTTCGCAGAAAAGCAAAGAGCATTAGTTGAAATTAGGGGAGGGGACGGTTGCAAGGGGACAATTGCCTCCCCAATAATGCATTTTCCGAGTTTTGTCGGTATATATGGAATTTTATCGGTAAATATAGACCATCAACCATGACATATTGTGCAGACAAAAATGTTTCAAGCACCAACGAAAACAAGCCAAGAAATGACACTTTTTGAAGAATAAAAACGCAGAATTGTTCAAACTCACTCCCTCTGCTCGCTTGCATTACGATCAAGATTTTGTTTACGGTGCTTTGCCGGTAATCATATTATTATAAGGTCATGTCGTCAGTATAATATAGAAAATCACATCATCTTGTACCAAGAATAACCGCAAAACCGACAAAAACTATGCAAAGGAATTGAAACAATTTTAATGTGAAAATGCGAAAATGTTCAACCTCGCTCGCTTTTCTCACCCGCAAATTAACTTCTACATGTACTTTGTAAACTTTGTTTTTTTTTAACGACAAATTGTCAGTCAGAATGTCTTGCCATAAGTAAAAGAAGGGAAAGTTTATTGAATACTAAGATGTTATTGCCATGGCAATCACAATGGCAGAAGACAGTTACTGTTGCAAGCAACAGAAGAATGGATAGCTTGGCAAGTTAAGTTATATAAATAAGCAAAACGCTCGCTCGCATTTTTGTTTACATTATTATCTTCAATAAGTAAATAAGTCCATAGCATTAAACTTTGCATTTGGGTTTTAATCAGGGGCGGCGGAACGTATTTTCGTTTGGGGGGGGGGGCAAAGCCAAAAAAGGGCACTTATTGGGCGCAAGCAGATATTTTCACCATCAGATTAGGTGTTTGCTTGAAGATGCTGTTTTTAGCGGCAAGCTAACTCGAACCCAACCTTTTTTAAGTGGGTTCCGATTTGAAACATGAAATCTATAGGCCTACACATAATCCGCGAGCGAGCGTAGCGAGCGAGCGCTTTGAGAAAATTTAGAAATGTTAAGTTGTAAAACTCGCAAAGTGGTTTATTCTGGGCGCGCTAATTACAAGCATTTTTTGTAGTATTATTAAAAAATATAAAGAACACTCCTGTCTATGATCAAGTTTTCTATGGCTTTATGAAAGTAGCATGTTTCTTCATAGTATATGTAACTTGAGCAAAGCCTTTTTGAAGGGGAATTTCTGATTCTTTAAAACAGAAATATACATTATCCAACCTCGCGGAGCGAAGACGTAAGCCGAGCGAAGCGGTTTTGGAAAAATTTGATAATTTAAGTTGTAAAAACGTGACGCTATTGTGTCTGCAGTTCTGGCGGCTAATTACAACTCAGAGAATTTTTGCCACGATGTTTAAAAAATGAAGAACATCAAACGAATCCATAAGAATCAATGAGCAAATAGCGTTAGTGAGGGAGAGATGATAAACTAGTTTCGTTATAAAATTACAAAGTCATGAATGTAGCATTTGCGAATACTTGAAAGTTCTGCTGAAGAAAGAAAGGGGACAATTATTTCTCCACTTGGCGAAGTGATTATTCTTTGTTGAGGAGAGAAAAAAAGCGCGAGCCGTAAGGAAAGTTCAACCTCACAGAAAAACACCTTTTTAATCGCTTGAAGAGTATAATAAAATAGCATTTAATCAAACGAAAATAAAATTGAAGAGGGCCCAATTTTTGCAAGCCGTGCAGGACGCTCTAATAAAGCATGAAAGCCAAATGCCCCTTCTAGGGTACATAATTGTGACCCTCTTCTTTGAGACAAAGCGTAAGCTTTTCTTTTCTCTATTTATTGCCCACTCAGACGATTCACGAGGGCAAAAATAACAATAGCAATAAATCAATAACAAAAATAAAAGAAAATCACGTCCAGTGACGAATGTTGCGTATAAGTAAAGATTTCACGCTGCACTATATGGGATTCACCAAAGGTATAAATCACATTCACTAGAAAAATGGCATTATTTGCCTCATTAAAGAACTGGGGGGGAGCGGGGTGGCCAAACAGTAGCATGCATACTTTTGCTACCAATGAGGGACATTAAAGCAGAGATGCTAAAAGCCTAGACCGCTTTAGACACAACGAGTGTTGAATATAAATTACCTAATTTATTGATCTATATTTTTTTAGGTAGAAAGCATCCTCGTATTGTGTACGGTGACCGAGCTTGCTGTTAGTGACAGAAAAAAGAGAGAGATAAGAAGATAGAAGTAAGAAGGAAAGAAGAATAGGCGAGAAGATTGAGGAAGTCGAGAGAACTGAGAAAAAATGAGTAGACCTAAAAGGCGTCATTTCACAAAGGGCACATTTTCATTTTGAAAGAAAGGACATCGTCATGTTCACAAGGCACATTTCATATTTTGAAAAAGCATTTTTTTGGCTATCGCCAAACATTTTTTTTGGGGGGGGGGCAAGTGCCCCGCTGCCTCCCCCCCCCGTCGCCAGCGCGCCTGTGTTTAATGCCTATATTAATTTTATGAGGACGCCGTGAGACTGGCAATGTGTCCGAGTGACAAAAAGGGGGAATGATTCTGAAATGTCTCAGTTCAGAGACTGAAAAGGACCAATCAACATAAATACATCAAATGATTGATCGCGAGCGGCGTAGAGAGCGAGCCTGAGAAAAAAAATAAATTGAGTTGCTCTAAAAATCGTATTCAAATTCAGGGCACAAATTAAAGAGGAAAATGGCATTTTAAGCCAGTATCCACTAAAAAGCGTATATAGGCGTCCAATAAATAAGACAGGCCTCCCTAAAATTGAACAATTGTATATATGTATACAATCTGAAAACACGAATGGATACGAGGAGAAGCAGGCGGAGGGGGGGCGCATGGGCCGGTTGGAGAGAGATGTGGGAGGGACTCCGATATTTCAATAAATATTTTTAGCATTATTACATGAAAAAAAATATTTTTCTTTTATTGCAAAAGTGGTGTATATTTTGTACACGATTCATGCCCCTTTTCCCTCGAAAAAGACGGTGGCCTATATCCCCCATCCCCCTCCTGCCCTATTTAACGACATTGCTTCTTTAATTCGGGCAGTTGAGCATTGCTGGCTGTATCTGCTGAAGCGACCAACACGTTTTGAATGAATAATAGCGAAAGACACATTTCAAAAATGAATTGACTATAACGTATAAGCTATCAATGCAGTGGGAGACCACTTTACAAGAAATTGGTCTTGGAGCCAAAGAAATGTTAAGTACAACGAGGGAGCTTTTTTTAAATATGTTAAATTAACACTTAAACAATACTTATAGAGCATTTTGAAAGGCATTGTCACGGGAGAAATTCCCACTATATAAAATACATATAATTTTTTTCTTGAAAAGGGGGGGGGGGGGAGAATGATTGTAACAAGGCCGATCTCCAGACCCATCATCCGAAAAAGTTGAGGATAATATCCCCCATTCCCGGATTTACGTCAAAGTCTATAGAACATCCGCAGATATGGACTATACACCATTTACGCACCAATCATCCATATAATAATAATAATAATAATAATAAAAGAATAACAATAACAAATTATTACAACCAAACAACACAACTACTACACTACTACTACTACTACTACTACTACTACTACTACTACTGCTACTACTACTACTACTACTACATGGGATTTTTTATAGCGCCGTTGTCCGTTTTAGATAAATGATTACGAGCAAGAACAAGTTAGTCGTATTTGGTAGTTAAAAACATGTAGAAATAAAAACTCCCGTTATGCGTCATTTTTTCCTGACAAATTGTAATCTAGTATTGAAGTTGCTTCTAAAAAAGAAAAATACATTGTCGGACAAGATAATTGCAAGGCAAAATACACATGTATCAGCTATATACGCTGTGTACTGTGAAGATACGTAAACTTCAATATTATATAAAGTAACATCGGTCCATCGATTTTAATTCAAGTTAATTCGACGGCAAATATATATACATCTGTTTAAGTATAGGGAAGACGTCATAGAATCCAGCTTTGACATTTCCTTCATGCTTTGAATATCTGATTGAAGTAAAATATTAAAAATTAATTCATTTTTCTGTTATTTGCCTATATTAAAACTTAAAAGGTTTACAACATGCAATAAAAAAAAACAAAGTGTCAAAGAATAAGAAAAACAAAGGATGTAATGACTAACATACATCTACAATTAGAGATAAACACGAATAAACATTAGTTAAACTTATTATAGGACACAAATAAACAAAATGCCAAACCTCTACGTTTTAAAATGAACAGTAATTAGTTCACCATTTGCGTGGTGACTTTTAAAACAATAAACTTGGGAATTTTACATTGGAATCTATATGTGAATGTGATATTTTAGGCACAGAAAATGATACAAATTTGTCGTTAGACAGTTAGAGACGATAAACAAGTTAGGCCCCCGATGTTGTCTTATTAAATCAATAACATTATTTCGTTCTTTTTTTTTTTGATAAGCAAAGTCAGAAGTTTAGTAAAGGCAATGATGATAAAATAAACTTGTCAAATGATTCAACACTCTTATTGAAACCTATTGCAATACTAATCAGCTTATATCAAATCAATAATCAATAATGGTCTTAATCAAAAATCATGTCTTGCAGTCACAACTTTAAAAATACATTAGAAATAGTAAAATTAAAAATACACATAAATTCTTACATTTTAAAATACATTGGGGTTCTAAATTACGTTTACTATTATTACACATTAAATTCAAATTCAAATCGTGGGGATAAATGAGAGCTCATACTTATTGTAACATTGAATAAGTTGTTGCTCGTTTGCAAACAGAGACATTCACATTTCAGCACGCGTCTCTCTGAATTTAATTTTGATACATAATAGTCCCCTCGGTAAACCATTCAAAGAAGTCTCAAGGTAAAAATGTTAATATTCTTATCGACATAATATTCAATGATAAGAATAGTGGTTAAAAGAAAAATACATTGCACATACACCTTTTGAAACATGAAGAGATACGCCTAAGGCTTTTCCAACTTCTTCAGAACAGGCATGAATTAAATTAAGTGATTTTGTGAGCTAGTTGATGACCGCTGAGAATGACTCAATCTCAAAACCGACGACTTAAAATGTGTTATCTTGAACACCACGCTGAAGGTAGGGTGGGGACTTGAGTAACCGGACACTTAATTTTGTGCGTTTTTTCAGGATATGTTGCCAAAAAAATGTAAATTTACAAATAATCAGAATGAGAATTTCAAAGAAACATCGGGATTTATGCGAAGAAAAATAACAGTTGCGTCCCGGGTGTCTGTTCGCAACTTCGCGCGATGGTTCCCTGACGCATATTGCGCCGTTCTAACGCGCGGTGTCCGGGTACTCAACCCGTCCGGAAATACAACCTCTCATGTTACTAAGAATAAACACTTACCATTTTGAGAAGTAAATTTCTTTAATCACGGCTTTCACAGTGTCCAATTAAGCGACTAAATCAAAGTAACCAGTTGATTTTCGATGGATTGGAATGGTGATTATGGTAGATGACGTCTCCCAAACTGTCTCGACAAAATGCACAAAACTGGTGGCACGCATCAACTCATTCAGCGTTTTCCACAAGTTACCAGGTTGTTGCCCCTGTGCGGTACAGAATGTGATGTTACAGTTTCTGCAGTGCGACGAAGTTTGGAATGAACACACCCCGTTCCCAAGTTTTACCCAGGATGATCTAGACGAGCGATTGGTGTTACTCGAATGATCTCAGGAACATCATGTGCGCAGTGAACAAAAGCGCATCTTTGACTGCGAAGAGAAAGCGACCATACGCAGTGCAAAATACACACAAACGAGAACGCTCATTTATTGTTTTGATTATATAGCGCTTACGAAATTTCTCATCGCCAACTCGTTTCCAAAGCCTCTAGGCGTGATTTTGATTTCATTACTGCTGTTTTGTGCAATGCAATAGTTCTTTGACCTTAATTTCTGTTCGAGGTTGTGGAAGGAGGTATATTTGCAATGAAATGAGCTCCGAATGTGTGTGTGTGCAGGGGCGGCGGAACGTATTTTCGGTTGGGGGCAAAACCAAAAGGGGCACTTATAAAATGTTAAAAAGGGCATGGGGTATGCAGAAATTTTCACCGTCAAATTATTTTTTTGCTTAAAGTTGATGTTTTTTGTTTTGTTTTGTTTTGTTGTGATGTAACTTGAGCACCCCTTTTTTTATTTTTTCCAATTGTTATATCATGTATGTAATCCGCGAGCGAGCGTAGCGAGCGAGCGGTTTGGAAATTTTGGAAATTTGAAGTTTTAAAACTCGCTTTGTGGTGTACTCTGGCGCTACAACTCTGATTTTATTGGTAGGGCTATAGAGTGTTAAAAAGATGAAGAACATCATGCATCATGCTAGATCAAATAAATCCATAGTAAACAATGACCAAACACCTTTTGGAGGGAAGAAATAATGATGGAAATCACGTAGTTTAGTTTTGAAGAACATGAATACTTTTTCCCGGCCTGTAAAATGTTCCAATTGATCTTCATTTCATACATGTATTAATTTTTGTTTTGACACATACAAGTTTGGAGTGTACAGCCTGATTCCGCAGCGACTGAGTGAGAGCAGCAAACAACGGTTTGGGAAAAAAAAATAAAATCCTTCATCATAAAACTTTCATCTTCTCGGGTTCATATATAGTTCTTACCTAATGTCCATTTGAAGCATTTTTGGGGGTGTTTTTTTTGCAATGAATTTAGGCAAACATTATAAAATGAATAGAAACAAAATAATCGTGTTATTTAATGAAGTGTGAATCTGAGCATTATGCATGTCTCATTTTTGAATAGTAAGTGCTACCAAGCACCCCAGACAGCAGTATATAGGCCTATGGTCTATTCAGCTGAAGACATACATGGATAATTTTTATTGCGATGGACCCTGTATACATTGGGGATCACAAAAATACCAATACCAGCAACTTTATCTTGTAAGGTGGCCCAGACAGCAGGCCCAAAGGGCCCGGAAGGCCATACAGGCTGTATATTTTTCATTCAGCTAATTCTTTTTGCAATGGAGCTTGTACACATCTAGGATCCCCAAAATACCAATGCCAGCAACTTTATCCTGTACGGTGGCCCGGATAGTAGGCCCAAAAGGCCCGGATAGGCCATACAGGCTGTATATTCAGCTGAAGATAGGCCTATACATGGATAATTCTTTTGGCAATGGAGCCTGTACACATCTAGGATCCCCAAAATACCAATGCCAGCAAATTTATCCTGTACGGAGGCCCAGACAGCAGGCCCAAAGGGCCCGGAAGGCCATACAGGCTGTATATTTTTCATTCAGCTAAAGATATACATGGATAATTCTTTTTGCAATGGAGCTTGTACACATCTAGGATCCCCAAAATACCAATGCCAGCAAATTTATCCTGTACGGAGGCCCAGACAGCAGGCCCAAAGGGCCCGAAAGGGCCAACTGGTTATTCAGCTAATATACGCATGATTAATTCCTTTTACACTGGAACCTGTATGAATTGAGTATCACAAAAATATCAATGTCAGCAATTTTTGTCCTTTACATTGGCTCAGACAGCAGGACTAACCGGCCCAGAAATATTAATGGCATGAACTTATCTAAATATCTTGAACTTTGTCATAGAAAAGAGCGCACATGGGCGCGGAAGGTCATGATTTGGTTCGTTTAGCTAAAAACATACATGAATAATTCCTTTTGCAATGGAACCTGCGTATAATGGTGTTCACAAACATACCAATTACAGGTGCTCTATTATGCACATTGCCCCAGACAGCAGGGCCAATCGCCCCGCAAATATTAATGGCATGAACTTATCTAAATATCTTGAACATTGGAATAGACAGTGGCCCGAATGGTCGCAGAAGGTCCAGATTTAGTTCATTTAGCTAAAAACGTGCATGGATAATTCTTTTTGCAATAGAACCTGCATACATTTATGTTTACACAAATATCCCAATTACAGTTACTTTCTCTTGTACACCACACCAAGCATTAACCGATGGGCTATTTTCAGCATGGTAATTTGGGAAATTCTTTTGTTTTGTTTGTTTGAATAAGTTTTATTTTCTGCATTTCACGTTTTCTTTCATAACAATACAAATATAACATATATAAGCAAGTTCAATTTACAGAAATATTCAGAAAACATTTAACATAATACATAATGAATCGTACATTTATGAAACAAAATGATACAGTAGATATACATGAAAACATATGACCAAAATATAATTACTTCCTTTACAATATAATACACAAATTTGCACATTTGATGCAGAAGGCCGCCGTTCTAAGCAATGCTTGAATAGACGGACAGCCAAAGTAAAAGAAAAATTTTATTGTGAATTCTTGGTTATTCATATAGATGGGCCATATCGTAGTGAATCCAGTTTTATATAATTACTTGGAACACAGGAGTGGTGAAATTCTTTTCTCAAGTACATTGGTAAGTACATTGGTACATGTGAGGATTTATAATTATATAATAATATAATATAATATAATAAAATTAGAATAATATGGCAAAACATTTTTCTTGTACTTAAAACCAGTCTGTAGCCCCCAGGTGTCCGGCTGCCCCATTAGTTCTTTATTCATCCATTTAAGATACAGTAAAAATAATAACAGTTGTATATACCGGCGGTAAAGGGCCCAAATGCCCAACAACTATAGGGT
>JZLH01S0347486.1:10076-25899 GCA_001188425.1 Eucidaris tribuloides
TCATACCAAAGCATTTTTAATGATTGCTTTGAAAAACACTGCGCAGCGTGTGGTCTGATGTAGAAATATAATATATTTTATCTGTGTGTGTGTGTTTTTTTATTACTATGTAAATATTTGGTGAAATTTGTTACCTGTTGATTATCATATCAAATGTATAATCTCCATTTACATTGGTAATACTCTATACATTAGACAATAATACCATTTTGCACATTTTGTAGGATTTAACAGTACCGTCCTGGGCTTTTGACAGAACCCGAATTCAAATGTTAGAATACAGATCTCCAAAACTCTCTACAAAATATTATATATTTTTAAGGAATTTTCCTCTTTATTTTTTTTGTTTCAGTATGCAACAGCAACAATAATTTTACGTGCATTTCTGCAGGAATTAATTCACTTTGTCAACTAACATCACCGAAAATGAAAATTTATGACAATTGTGTACAATACCAAATGGGAGTTCTCCACATTCACAATCACAAAAAGTGGCAGAGTTGCCAATTTCAGAATTTTCAATTCCTTTATTTTCCTTCTCTTATATGGTCTGTATTCTTTGAATGCAGGCAGATGTCTGGGATTCATTCCATTTAACTTACATTCATATTTTCAAACGTTTAACATTATACTGAGTCTACATACTGGCTGTACTTGTGTTCATCATCTTCACAATAACTTGAGAATTGTACATAATTATCATTTTGTGAACTAGAAAAATATATATCATTTAAAGCCAATATGTCACGTTCTGCAGTTGCCATCGTCATAAAACATAGAGAATAAACCTATTCGTTAGTTTATATCATGTTTAGTTTGTTTTATTTTATGATTGTGTATTGGTGCATACTGCGTAGTTTCATGCGTGATTGTCTTATGTAGTCAAGTGTCGGGTAGAAACAAAATGTTAAAAGAAAAAGGTAAAATGTAAATAAGATACTGTTTTCATCCATAAGTGTTTCCACATCTCATGACCATGATCTATATTTATATACACAAATAATCGCCTGATTTTCTGGTGCTTTTTTTGTGTGTGGTTGGTGGTAGTGATGGTGATGGTGATGGTGATGGTGATGGTGATGTTGGTAGTGTCGTAGCGGCGACGCGACGCGTTGCGACGGCGGTGCCGTGGGTGGTGGTGGTCGTGGTGATGGTGGTCGTGATGGTGGCGGCGACGGCGGCAGTGGTGGTGGTATTAGTGGTGGTGGTGATGTTGATGGTGATGGTGACGTTATAGTGGTGTTAGTGATGGTGGTGGTGGTGGTGGTGGTGGTGGTGGTGGTGGCGGTGGTGGTGGTGGTGGTGGTGGTGGTAGTGGTGGTGGTGGTGGTGGTGGTGGTGGTGGTGGTGGTGGTGGTAGTGGAGGTGGTGGTGGTGTCGGTGGTGGTGATGGTGGTGGTGGTGTTCATCATCATCATAGTCATTCAATTGTCATTCAATTCAACACAGCGCTGCAGGTATATATTCAATATATACATGTGTGTCTGTGTGTCTGTCGGTGTGTTTGTCGAGAGAATTATATAAAGCAATGACACACCTTCTCTGTGTATGTCTTTGTACGTTTGTGTGGGTTAGTGTATGTGTGTTTTTTTGTGTGTGTATGTATGTATGTATGTATGTATGTATGTATGTATGTATGTGTCTACGAGTGTATGTATGTGTGTATAATCTGGAGGAAATGGCGAAAGAAGACAATTGATAAAACCATACATAAAATATGAATTTCCTCACAAACAAGTCAGATAGAAATTGATGTAGAGAACATCGGAACATAACTGAGTGTTTCTTAAAATTGTCTCCGTGTGTCTGGTGTCTATGATTATATTTCGCCAAAATAAAATTATGTGTTTACAGCAGCTCTTACAATATTTGAGCTAATATGTAGAACTGCAAAACTGCATGGGCACAATTCCTTCAAACACACACAAACATAATTGTAAACACACAATTTGACTTCATGATCAAGCGCAAACAAAAAATTGAGCACAGTTAGATAATCATTATGTGTATATCATTCATATCGTGACGTCTCACCATTGGATTATTCTCAAGTACGCCAGCGATTGGGGTAGGGGGGGGGGGAGGGTTAAGAAGTAAGTCTATGCTCCTCGAGTAACTATTGGAATCTACTATTCCTCACTATTTTGTATTTTTCCGCATTTTGGAGCTCCCAACAGGAGTTCTCTGTAATGCCGGATATGTCAAAAACACGGTTTATTTCCCATATGACAGTGTTCAAAATCTGACCACCATTTGACTGACAAAAGTGTGTAAAAATATTTAAGGGGGAAATGCATTTTAAAACATGAGTATACGTCTGTTCTAAGGTAAATATAACTATTTTCAGGTTTTGAAACCTAGAACCCTGTATCTTTCACATTTTTGAGAAAACCAGATTTATGGCCATTTTTGGCAAAAAAAAAGCCATTTTGGCGTGAACAAATTTTTCATACACACACAAATAAATTCTTAAATATCTAAAAAAAAAAAAAAAAACATATTTTACATTTCTGACTTCAGAATGTATTCAGCACAAAATTTTAGTCTAGAAAACATATCTTTCGTTATGACAACATAAAGTTCATTATTTTTTGCATTTTGGCAGTCAAATGGTGGTAGAACCTTGAACCTTGTCATATACAGACACGTTTTTCTGCATATCTTTGTAGTTCAAGCAGATGTCTTCGTCAGGCTGAATTGTGGGGCCATGGTTAGTTAGGGATTAATGATTAACATATAGTAACGATATGATTCCTCGCTCTTTGACAAGTGAGCCCTTTGTAAACAGTCTCATTGTGTGTTGTTATTTTCTATGGGATTCATGGTACAATCAATACTGCATCAGATGTTTGTAAATGGTGAAATATCATGTACATATCGCGCTGAGTCACACTTAATAGGTGGTTAAAGATAATTCTACCAGCTTTAAATAATCACTATATCGGGGGTAGTCCATTAAAAAAATGGGAAGGATTACAAAGTGTGTTTTCCTTCATTATCCAAGAGAAATTGCGTTTCCTCCGTTCATACGATAGCGTGTTCTTTTCTAAGCAATGCAAAAATGAGATCGCCAAGTTTCTTTTACCGGTTTTCATTTTATAACAAATTTTACAAAGCAGTGCATTTCAAGCGGTAACAATGCGTCCTACATTGATGGCGTCCCATAACACATAAGTCAGTGTGTGAATACCAAATTTAGTTTGGTTCACAAAAACAGGTCTAATTTGAAATGTATAACCAAAACGAATGATCTTGGTGTAATTCTACTTGATAAAAAAAATAGTCTATCAGATGAATTACACACAGATAAACAATTATCTTTGAAAATACCCGAAAAAAATGTACCATTCTGTTTTTTTGTTGGAGGAGCACCCTTATATTAAAAACATAGGCTAACATTGGGGAGCTTCAGTTTAAAAAAAAAATGTCAAACTTTGATATCTGAGCTAAAGGTGTTAATGGACAAAATATATATCTAGATACACAAAGTTTAGAAGGTGATGCTACCACTGGCAAGATGTATGCATGAATGAACAATTTTCACTGCTGCAGTAGAGTATAAAATAGCTTAGATATACACACAATAAGTCTATGGGAGGAAATGGGCATGGTGAATCCTGTCAACCTGAGTACTTATAGATTTTCACTTTTTTTTTTAGGCACTAGATAATCATTTTGAAATACAATTTTTTCAGGGCTTCATTTTTAGACCTTATCAAAGACACTTAGAGCATGAAGGATCATGTAGCTCTCATTTTTGAAACTGTGGTCATTGTTAGCCCAAGGCTTTAATGGATAATTGAGTGATTAGGGATTTAGGAGTAGTCGAAAATGCTTCTAAACCCAAATGAGTAAAAAAAAAAAAACGACTGGAAGGATTTGTGTTGAATTTGTACACGGTATACAGATACATAAGAATATAATTATGCAACAGTATTGAATGAAATTATGACCATGATAGAAATTGAGCCCATACAAAGCTGAATAACAAATTTGCCTGTGACAACGATTTCTGATATCGGATAACAATATTTCCATTTAAAAAATGTGAGCTACATGACTCTCCAGGCTACTAGTGTCTTTGATAAGTCAAAAAATAAAGCCCTGAAAAAATTACAGTTCAAAATGATTATTAAGTGTTTTAAACAAGTAAAAATCATTGAGAGACCATTCTACTTCCCCCCCCCCATAACCTGCTGTGTTGCAGAATTTTCATTGGCCGAGAATAATTTATATGCCAATTTCTTATCTGTACATATTTTACAACTGACAGTATAACTGTCTTAACTTTTGTGTTCTTGGGTGTTTATTGGTCCATTCAAACACTGTCAGATATGTCAGATAGCAAAGTTTGACAATTTTTTTAAACAGGTCTTCCACAATGTTATAGGCCTATAGTGCGTAACACAGAAGGAACATTTGACCAACAAATTTACACAGCAGAAACCTTGACCTGGGTACTTGATTCAAGTGATTTTATCCAATACTGAAGATTCCTTCCAATGTTGTAATTTTCCTTTAACGCACTTTATCAACAAACGGTGCATTTACACAAACATGACTTGTAGGGTTACATGTAGGGCCTACATTCAATAGTCTCTGACACTATTTTAGGCCAACTATACCAAATTTAGACAGAATCTT
Source organism: Eucidaris tribuloides (assembly GCA_001188425.1). NCBI lineage: Eukaryota > Metazoa > Echinodermata > Echinoidea > Cidaroida > Cidaridae > Eucidaris > Eucidaris tribuloides. Next base: position 14,721 of record JZLH01S0347486.1, read on the forward strand.
TAAAAACTGGCTTGAACACTGCGTTGAGGATAGAAATCCCGATTTGTTAAGTAAGACTTTGCTGCAAAACCTTTACTACAGCATAACCACGATTCGTGTTTAAACTTATTGACAATAATCATTGAAAGCGTGTCTTATCCGAAAATAGAACACAACGACAGTATCTATTAATTGCGACATATTGACCTTAGAGTTCTAACGTCATAATGATACTTAAGTGTAATTATGAAAATATATTTCGGAAGTATTCTATCTATAATATGTACTTAGTTATTATTGAGTCGCGATAATTATCCCCTCAACCCATTCTTTTGGGCCCATAAGATGTAACACCATTGTAGGTAGCACACGTCATAATGATACTTAAGTTTAATGATGAAAATCTATTTCGGAAGTATTTTATCTATAATGTTTACTTAATTATTATTGAGTCGCGATAATTATCCCCTCGACCCATACTTTTGGGCCCATAAGATGTAACGCCATTGTAAGTAAACATGATTGGAAAAACTTTGGAAACACATTATTTTAAAATGTATTTCTGATTTATAATAACGGCCGATAATGGCATGGGTATTTTTTTTTCAATTCACGGCGGATTATGGAGGTCTTAATCAATTATCATTTTGCTCGACCGGACGTCTTATAGGCCAACGCTTCCACATACAACAGTACCCGTCTTCAAGTAACGTTAATCGTTGCTCGGCAACTAATATTCGGTAATACACACTGCAGCCTATCGTGCTTTTATCGGCGCGACTGAAATTTGTACTTTGGACGAGTAGGATATCAGTCATATCTCTATAGCAACGGCGAATGACAGCGACGCGTCTTCTCCCAGTGCAAACTCAGGAATTAGATATTTCTAGTTAGACAAATGGAAGAATCGTTGGGTTAACCTTGTTGTCGTATTATTATTTTCAGTAGATTAGTATAATTATTTCAATCGATAAACATAGAAACTAAGATAATTATCCCATTTACAATGAAATGATAACGACTTATCTGCTTGGGGAGTGTATTACCCTTGAATGAACTTAATTTGCATAATACAGTCTGTAGAAGTCACACTCTGATCGAAGATAAATTAAAGAGTAACCATTGTTAAGGTTCAATTCATAATCAAATATCAAACGTACATGTCTGAGCCACATTACAGTGCCTAAACGGACAAATAAACACTCTACAGAAAATAAAACTTCACAAAGTTATGCTGCCACTACCAAGATAAGTATAAATATGGATAAATGCAGTATCACACGTGAATAAAACATCCGGGGCCCGTTGCATAAAACTCTAACCGGAGAAATTTCTCTGGTTAAATATGAAAACTCCGGTTAGTGTAATTTTACCATGCATTTTCCCACAGGAGAAAAACTCCGGTTAAAATAACCGGAGTTTTTCTCCGGTTAAAGTTTTATGCAACGGGCCCCAGGTGTATATTCTTTATCATAACACGGTAGTATAGTGTGTTCTAGTTTTGCACTTGTTAAAAATAATATTAGCATGTGGGTTAATTTGTACGTGTTGATACTTCTTTCAATTTCTGTATGCCTCCTGTATTATTTTTATCCAAATATGCACGTATGAGTGTGCTGCTTTTATGGTAAATAAATTTATTGTACCTATACGGGAAGATTAATTTCAGTAGTTTATATAACCCTACATGGTACATTAAAGGGACATTTAAATGTATAGGCCTATCTATTATGTACGTGTCCTGTTAACTGTCACAAATGCCACTTAACGTAGGGGTCGCTATTGTGACGGAATAAACCTCATTGCTGTGTGTCCTGTTAATCTATACCCATTAGGAGTTTATATATATATATATATATATATATATATATATATATATATATATAATCCCATTTGTATGTGTGTCTGTGTTGTACTGTATATCAATTTAAATTATCAGTCGCCAAAGGTTACATACATTGACGGAAGGCGACGAATATGAGAATACAAATTTGCAAAATCCTTGAATTATTAGTTGCTCAGAGACGAATTTAATCATCCTATTAATTTAGGAGGCATCGTTTAATAACATACATACATTTACATTGCGCAAATTGTATATAAATATATTCAAATGCGCATTACAATTATTCATAACAAAACAAAATAAAAATAAAGGAAACCATCATAGGCAAAAGCAAAGAATCATCAAAAAGCCTAGCACACCCATCACAACCCTCAGCTCCACCTGGGTAAGGCCTGCCTCTTGCCGCTCCGTTCACCGGCAATTTAAGGGACAAACAAGGGCGTAGGCTGGTTTGGGCATGGGAAGGTGCACATCTCGGGGAGGCGGAACAGGGAGGTGCACATCTTTGGAGGTGGACCTAAAGTTGAGAAAATCAGGCGTTGAAAGCAAAAAAAGGTGGTGCAAATTTCTTTTTTTTTTGCTATTAGGGTGGAACTCCTATGGCTCTGCGGGGGGGGGGTTCACGTGCACCCAGTGCCCCCCCCCCCCCCCCAGCCTATGCCCTTGACAAGCCCACTCAGCACACAACTTACAGGAGCTCTGGCAAATGAGAGTGTTGGGCGGTAACAAAGAAAAAAGGTATATTATATATCAATATATAATATATTACTAAATGTATGGTATATTACTTAAAGCCATTGGCTAACATTTACCACAGTTAAAAAATGTGAGCTACATAATCCTCCATTCTCCAAGTGTCTTTGACAAGGTCTAAAAATGAGACTTTGAATGTAGGCCCTACATGTAACCCTACAAGTCATGTTTGTGTAAATGCACCGTTTGTTTGATAAAGTGCGTTAAAGGAAAAAATGTATTTCAAAATGATGATTTAGTGCTTTAAAAAAGTGAAAATCTACAAGCATTCAAATTGACCAGATTCACCTGCCCATTTCCTCCCATAGACTTACTATTTGTAGATCTGGGCTATTTTCTACTCGCCCCGAGTATTAATTGTTTAATCATTCATATCTTGCCAGTGGCAGCATAACTTTCCAAACTTTTGTATTCTAGGGTGTTTATTTGTCCATTTTAAAACTGCTATGTAGCTCAGATATCAAAGTTTGACAATTTTTTTAAATTGAAGCTCCACAATGTTAGCCCATCACTTTAATATTACATAAGATTTCAAATTGAATTATTTGTGATTATACATATTATAGTATAAAATATGAGCTACATCCATTAAAGTTTGAGACGAAATCGATTAAAATCTGGAAAAACGAAAAGAAAAACAGATATTGACAATTGATTGACACTATTTGACCAAGTGGATAGTTGACTTGAACATTTAGTGCTTCCGGGCCACTTTAAGACGAAATTTTAGATAACATTGATGAACTAAACAATTTTAAAAAAGTGTGAAACTAAACCGCAAAACCTGTCATTATCTTGAGAATGGTCAGTTAGATTGTTTTATGTAGGTGTTTTTTTTTAAAGGGGGTATGTTGTTTCGCATGTATACACTGGATCAGGGGTGGCAAACCGGGGCGGCAAACCGGGGCGGGGGGCAGGGTGGCACTTGTCCCCCTACCCCCCCCCCTAAAAAAAAAAAAATCCGATAGGAAAAAATGCCCCTTTTTGATAATGAAATGTGCCCTTTTTGAAGGCACACTTTTTTTAATCTACGCATTTACGTTCCTGAATGTGATTCTCTTTTGTAATTTATTATATATTATGTTATATTTTCTTTTTCATTCATTTTCTCTTTTTTTCTTTTTTTTGCCCCTGACGGGGCATGTATGTTGTTTGTCCGTCGAAGCAACGAAGACCATAGATAATCATCCTTTGAGGGTGAAGTCAGGATTTGTTCAGCTGTAGCAATCTTGTTGGACTCATATGTACTCATGCCATGATGAACAGTTGAACGTCATCTTCCTCTATCCTGAGCTGAGTTTTCCCATGTAACATAGTTGATATTGAAAGCCTTCAATGAGACTTTCAAAGTGTCCTTGAATCTTTTCTTTTGGCCTCCTTGGGAACGTTTGCCTTCCTGCAGTTCACCAAATAAAAGTTTCTTTGGAAGCTGGTGGTCTGGCATGCGAACCACGTGTACTGCCCAGCGAAGTTGAGACTGCATCAGGATGGTGTTGATGCTAGGCAAATTAGCACGAATGAGGACCTCAGTATCTGGTATCCTGTCTTTAAGGTGGTGTGGAAGTGGTTCAGCTTTCTTGCATGTCGTCTGTAAACAGTCCAGGTTTCACAACCATAAAGTAACGTAGTGAGAACTATGGCACGATGCACCTTGATCTTTGTGTCTTGTTTAATGCCTCCGGTTCCACACGTTCTACGTAGTCTGCCAAAGGCAGTACTTGCTTTGGCGAGTCTGGCATTTACTTCATCATCAATAGTAAAATTTTTGGATAATGTGCTGCCAAGGTAAGTGAATCTGTCTACTGCATTCAGTCGGTGCCCATTGACGGTAATGTTTGGTTCGGCATATGCTTTTCCTGGAGCTGGTTGATGCATTACTTCAGTCCTTTTCGTATTGATTATGAGGCCAAAGTTGTCACAGGCAGCAGCAAACTTATCCACACTGTGTTGCATATCAGCTTCAGTGGCAGCATTCAGAGCACAGTCGTCAGCAAACAGGAAGTCATTGACTGTGTCCGTCATTACCTTCGTTTTTGTTTACAATCTCCGGCCTGAGGTTGAAGAGCGAGCCATCAAATCAGTATTTGATGCCGATACCAAAACTGTCCATTCCAAAGGCATCCGTCAGCATAGCTGAAAATATGAGGCTGAACAGGGTAGGAGCACGAACGCACCCCTGTTTTACACCATTGGAAACAGGAAAAGGTGCAGACATCTTTCCATTGTCTTGCACTCTGGCTAGCATGCCAGTGTGCAGTTGTTGTACAATTGACATGGACTTTCTGGGACATCCATACTTTTCCATGATTCTCCAAAGATCATCTCTACTTACAGTATCAAAGGCTTTGGTTAGATCGACATAATTATGTTGAGTACAGGTTACAGTTCTGTTCCATACATTTCTCTTGAAGCTATCTAGCAGCAAACACCATATCAATAGTTCCACGTTCCTTCCTGAAACCCCACTGGCTCTCGGGGACAAGACCTTGCTCAAGGTGAACGACAAGACGGTTGAGCAGTACTCTTGCCAGTATTTTGCTTCCGATAGATAGCAAGGATATACCACGATGGTTGTCGCACACATGACGATTTCATTTGCGTTTGTAGAGATGTACAATAGAATCATCTTTTAAGTCCTGAGGTACTGTTTCTTTCTGCCATATGAGATGGAATAGTCTGTGAATATTCTCTGTTAGAGCTTTACCACCCTTTTTGAAGATTTCAGCCTGGATTGAGTCTGAGCCAGGTGCTTTGCTACTCGATAGCAAACGAATTGCTTTCTGTACCTCCTCCAATGTTGGAACAGCACTCAGTGTCTAATCCGTGGGAACTTGCAGTAGCCGGTCAATGGCGAAGTGTTCAGCCCATCTATGAAGAATTTTATCTTGGTCTGTGATGAGTGTTGACCCATCTGCACTACGGAGAGGAGATATGCTCGAAACGGTAGGGCCATAAACTTCTCTCAGGCCATTGAAGAAGTTTTTCATGTCTTTGTTGTCTGCAAAACCTTGGATCTCATCTGCTTTGTTGCTCAGCCATGTGTCCTGCATCTGACGCAGCTTATGCTGAATAGTGTTGCGTATATTTCTTAGCACAGTTTTCTTTGCTGTTGAGTTTAGGTCATTAATGTGGGCCTTGTAAGCACGATGTTTCTCTTCTAAAAGTTGCTGTATTGTGGTGCAATTCTCGTCGAACCAATCTTTATGCCTTCTTGTTGTGGGCCCGAGACACTCTAAGGCTGTGTTGTAGATTGTGTCACGTAGTGCAGCCCATGCTGCTTCCACGTTTTCATTGTCGAGTACAGTAGACTGTAGACGGGTTTCCAAGGTTTTAGCAAGGGATTGTTTGATATCATTTCTCTTTAACTTGTTTACATTCAGGCGTTTCTGTGTCTTTTTGCCCTGTGGACGTCTCTTAGGCTGGATGCGGATGTTGAGCTTAGAGACAATCAACCGATGATCTGTCCAACATTCAGCACCACACATGGACTTTGTAGCATGCACATCCTGCCTATCCCTCTTTCTGACATGACATAGTCGATGAGATGCCAATGCTTCGATCTAGGGTGTATCCAGGATGTTCTGTTTCCGCTTAGGTAGGCGAAAGACTGTGTTCTAATCAGTAAGTCATGTTCTGCACAAGTCTGTAATAGTAGAAAACCATTAATGTTGCATAATGCCAACGCCATGCTTCCCGATCACTCCTTCCCAGGATATATTATCAGAACCAACTCTGGCATTAAAATCACCGAGAATGATGAGTTTGTCAGCTCTGGGAACGTTTGTAATGACAGCATTCAGGTCTTCATAGAACTTGTCTTTTGTCTCCTCTGGGTGCATGGTGGGGGCATAAGCGCTAATCATGGTGATGAACATCTGTCCATGTGAGGTAGGAAGTTTCATCGTCATTAAGCAGTCACTCAATCCTTTTGGGGGTTCAGCCAATTTGTCAACAAGTGATGATTTGACTGCAAATCCAACTTCAGCCTCTCGTCGTATGTTGGGTCCTCTTCCACTCCAAAAGAATGTATAACCTGCGCCTCTCTCAGAAGGTTTGCCCTCACCAGTCAGTCTAGTTTCACTTAGTGCAGCAATGTCAATATTGTATCTGGTAAGGTCACTTGCGATAAGTGCTGTACGCCTCTGAGTCAATCACAGTTTACTCTATCCAGGAGTGTGCGAACATTCCAAGTGGCGAGATTCATTGGTGTAGTTGTAAGTTTTTTCTTTGATGTCTTGTTTCGACCGCATGAGTAGGGGCCCTGCTGGCCGTAGTCCAGCCAGGGTGGTGTGGAGCAGGCAATGTTTAGGGCACCTTTTCTAGCCCCTTCCTGAGGCCATAGAGGTAAGCAGTGCGATCCTAAAGAGGGCTGCTCAGTCGCTCAGACGGTTGCCGGACTCCACCGCTGATCCATTCAGTGAAGAACGACCATATGACCTGAGCCGCCTCCGTTGTAGGGTTGCCAGTTTGCCCACACCTGTCGCTTCGTCACGTGCCTATCGCCACATGACTTGGTGACTGTATAAAGAGTGATGAATTTGCGCGAGATTAGATTAAAGTGAGGATGACTTGCGCAGCATCATCTGCACTCTCTCTGCCAAATACATCTGAGTCCAGTGGCAAGACAAAGTCAGGACGACTGGGGATGAGTCTGGATGCAGGAGCTGCCGGAGACTTGCAAGAATGGAACAAGAGACCGCCTACGGGGCTCCACTCCGATTGCTAGATAGACGTTGGCTCGCAAGGGAGCTCCTCCGCCCTTTGACAGGTCTTGTTTTTAATCCTTTAATCTAGCCACCCTCCTCACTGGACGAGGCCAGTGGGGGAGCCGGATTAGTCACCAGGCTACTCGACCATGACACAGGTTGTACTGGCTCACATGGTACTAGTAGCAAGCTGAGCCTGACCTGACCACAAAGAAGGCATAATTGGGTAAATTATGTTCAACGGACACTTTTTGCGCAAAAAAGGGCATTTGGCATGTCATTTTAATGCCTTCAATAAAGGGGGAGTAAAATAAGGCCGTCCTACTGTTTGCCCCACTACCCCTCCCCCCAATTTCACTTGAAGACAAATAATCACATTTTTTCTAAGTTAAATGTGCCTTCTTTTGGTTTGTAGACCCCTACCCATACTGATTGATGTAAAATCTTTTTTGAAATACATGCACTGTCGTCAGTGAAGGTGATTTTCTTTTATTTTTGTTATTGTTTTTATATTCATGCATTTTTGCCCCTGTCGGGATACGTCGTAAAGAGAATACTTTGTGCATCAAAGAGGCACATTATGCACCTAAAATGGGCATTTGGCCTCTCACCTTAGTGCCCTCGGAAGTGGCAAAAATTGGGCCCTTTCCATCTTTTATCGTGATAACATTTTATGTGCTTTTAAAGCCAGTGGCGTACCATGGGTCAACTCATTGACATGATTGAGGGGACATCAAGTCACTCACCCGAAATTGTATTTTCAGATGGAGGAAACAATCACTGCGTACAGTATATATGTTTTGAAATATTAGGGTTTGATTGGCAATTTTGTGTTGAAGTGTAACAATTTTTAGTAATTTTGTTTTTAAAGAAATGATTTAATTTAGATTTTTATTTTTGGGGGCATATTATGCTTGTCATAAATAGTTTCAAAGCAATTCCGCGAGCGAGCGCAGCTAGCGAGCGGTTTGGGAAACTATGAAATTTCAAGAAGAAAATCACGTTTTGTGGTGTATTATTTCAAAGTAATTTGAAACAATTTATACTGCAATGTGAGCACAAATTATTATAATTACGAATTATGTAAATGTTTAACATGCTTGAATAGCCCCATAGCCAGGAATTTTCAAGGGGGTGCGTATGTCAATAAAACAGACCTTTGAATAGCAGAATAGGGGCCACGAAACGTTTTCTTCATGCGGGGGAGGGGCTGACCATCTGGTCCACGAGCCCGCTTATAATCCCTATTATATAGGTCTCGGGCCGGGGTCAGGGGCCGGAGCCCATGATGCTTTCAGGTTCAAGCAGTTTCGTGTGGCTACTTTGACTCTTTGCTAACATTTTTCATGAAAATTTAATGGACTGTCAATAATGATTGAAAATCACACCGCTTTCAAATTTTTGACCCTTCCGAAGGTATAACTTTTGGTTTTATGAAATGATGACAGGTGGTAATTTCAAAACATGGTGATAATTTGTCGGGGGGTTGGGACGGAGTCCCCTGAAGCTCATATGTGTTCTAGAGGTTTGTTAGTGTATTTTGAACTTCTGATAACAATGTTGTTTTGTGAAATGGACCAAAAAACAAACACACTTTCAAACTTTTAGCACTTCTTATGGATATAAATTTTGTATCATGAACTGATAGCAGGTCAATTTAAAACATGGTAATAATAAATTGGGGTCAGGGGCGAAGACCCATGGATCTCATGCATGGGTTCTAGCTGTTTTATAAGTACAATTTGACCCTCTGTTAACACTCTTGATTCGTGAAATGAGCATTCAGCAGTTGTCAAAAACCGATAACTATTAAAATAATAAATGTTCTTTTGAAAAAATGGACCTTTCAGATTTTTGGGGGGAGGGGGTACGTACGCACTCGACGCACCATCCCTTCCCTCTGGCTAAGAGCCTGTTATTCATGTCAAATTTTTAAGCCTCTTTCCGTTTTGAAATTTATGCTTTATAGGGGCACTCAGTGGCAGTGTTGTAGTCAAGACCAGACCATCCGAGACCAAGACCAGCACTTTCTGAGACGAGGACCAGTGTTTTAATTGACACTAATTTGTGCAGGTTTTGAGAATAAAGCAACTTTGTTACTCTTTGCAGTATTAGTGGTTTACACATTGCAATCAGTCTGTAATAGGATTTGTGAAAAAATGAATAAAATGAACAGTTGATGAAGAATATAAAAAAATATTTTTTTCCATAATTTCATTTCAACGCAGAAATAGGCCTATGAGTTAATATGATAGCTACAAATTTCACAAAGGACTACGAAACAATTTCAAATTGAAAAGATTACTTTTTCCCATGAGCACATTTGCAGATCTACAGATCAGTTAACAATCTTATTTCTTTCATTCAATTATATATACCTTGATATACCTTGATCCAGGATTATTCAGTTATTAAACTGCTGTTCCTATCCGTGGATTCCATTAATTGGGGTAGTCATATTTGTTTGGGTCGTCTTTCCACCACTTCTCAAGACCAGATTTGAAGCTGTTGATAGTAGTACTCTCCACAACTTCAGCCGGTAGACTATGTTCTATAGGTAAATGATTTTTTTTCTTAGTGTCTTCCGGCATTTTTGCTTGTACAGCTTAAGTGAGTGGCCACTGGTTCGATGACACAGTGTTCTTCTAAAAAAGTGATGTTCTTGGAGAGTATCAAACTTGTGCATTATTCTAAACACTTGTATCATGTCTGCTCTCTTCCGTCTGAACTGTAGAGTGGGGATTTTCAGTGCTTTGAGTCTCTCCGAATAGTTTAGATGGTTCACACTTCTGACAAGTTTTGTAGCTCTCCTTTGCACCTTTTCCAGCCTATCCTTATCCTTTTTAGAAGATGATTCCAAATTGTTGTACAGTACTCCACCTTAGGTTGTACTAAGGATTTGTAGAGGAGAATAAATGACTTTTCATCGAGGTGTTGAAAGTTTCTCTTGAGGAGTCCCAGGATGGAATTGGCCTTGGCGGAAGTTTTTTCTTCATTCATTCTTGATGGTTTTTTTTTCAATTTTCTTACATTCTATCTTTCTTCTTTTTTCTTACTTCTGTCATTCATTCCTTTTCTTTCTTTTTTGTTTGTTTTATTCCTATTTCTATTTCTTTCATTTACTCTTCTTTTTTTCTTTCATTCTAACCTTTTCTCTTTCTTTCTTCTCTTATTTGTCTATCTTCTGTTGATTCTTAATTTTTCTATTATTTATTCCTTTTTCTTTCTCTCTTCTTCTTTCCCATTTCTTTCTTCCTATTCTCATTTTCTATTTATTTCATCCTTTCTTTTTCTCTCTTCTTGCTTTTTGTTTCTATCTCTTTCTTTCTCATCTTCCTTCCTGTTTTTTTATCATATTCATTTTCTTTCTTTTTTCTTTCCATCTTTCTTCCCTTTTCTTCATTCTTGATGTCTTTTTCTTATTTCTTTATGTTCTGTGTTTCTTCCTTTTTCTTTCTTTTGTCTACCTTTCATTCATTCTTTCTTTTCTCTTGCGTTATTCCTTTCTATTTATTTTTTTCTACCATTCTTGCCTTTTCCCTTGATTTCTTTTATTTGTCTATCTTTTGTTCATTCTTTATTCTTTTATTCTTAATTCATTTTCTTTCTTTCTACCTCTTTCCCATGTCTTTCTTCCGTTCTCCGTTTCTTCATTTTATCCTTTCTTTTTCTCTCTTCTTTTTTTTTTGTTTCTCTAAAGTTCTTTCTTTTATTCCTTTCTATTTTTCATTAAAATTTTTCTTCCCTTCCATCTTTTTATATTTCTTTCTTTCTCTTCATTAATTCTTGATGTCTTTTTTCCTTGTTCCTAGCGTTTCCTGTTATCTTGATGTCAATCTTCTTTTTCTGGTTTTCTTTAGGTTTCAGTCTTCTCTCTTTTATTTTCTGTTCTTTC
>JZLH01S0347508.1:6903-19722 GCA_001188425.1 Eucidaris tribuloides
TAGGTGTACACACAGTAAGTCTATGGGAGGAAATGGGCAAGTGAATCTGGTCAAATTACGATTTTCACTTTTTTTAGAGAACTTAATAATCATTTTGAAATACAATTTTTTCAGGGCTTCATTTTTAGACCTCATGAAAGACACTGGTAGCATGGGGAATCATGTGGCTCAGATTTTTTTAACTGTGGTAAATGTTAGCCAATACCTTTAAAGCTCATTCAACACTCTTTAAAATGAAACCCTAATTATTTCTATAGCAACTTAATTTAAGAAATTAAACTCAATTAACTAATTACTTCACAAGTGTGGAACGTGTATCAAATAGGAAACGGTAAGCCAAACATACAACTGAAAAAAAAAATGTTTTAGCAAGTGTTACCATGAATTTGTTTTGCTAATTATGAATAGATATTGGTTCTGCATTCAAAATTCTTCATTGTGGTTTAACAGATACAATAATAGGGCCTCCAAATGAACTTTGTGCTTTCTTTATGAATTTATGCAATATTTAATTTTTCATGCAAATTTTGATATCCATTGCTCCCAAAGTCATAAAAATAGTTCTACTAGGGGTATCCCTGTGAATTTGGTCTTGTTGGATTGGAAGTTATCTGTACTTTACAAAAATGTGCTTTTTGGGGGGTACATGTAGGTGCTTTGACGTAGATGTGAGGCCACTTTGAGATGACCCTACTTTTTAACCCCACTTTTTTTCACAATTTTGATTCATATTTCCTTTAGACCTAACCCCACTTCAATTTAGTGATCATAATTGGAAAGATGAGACTAATTCCTTTCAGAAAATATATACTTTTACTATGTTTGCATGTATAGTTTAAAAGTTATAAAGGTTTAAGTCCAGAATGTCACGCAACACTCAAAAATTGCCAATGAAATGCAAACAGGCCCCACTTCACGACGCATGGCCTTATACTTTTCATGTAAAAATTCATGAAATTCACCTTTTCAAAATGGAATTCATGTTTTAGCTGCATACATGTTCTATGACAAAATGGAATTTCCATTTTTAGATCAAGTTGAAACGGAATTACAGGTTTTGAGAAATGGAAAAGACCATTTTTTGAAACTGAAAATCTTTGTCTCTATACTTGATTTTCATTTCTGCAGTGATAGCCTGAGAGGGACATTTTTGTTTCTGTTGGGGGGGGGGAGGGGTGGGGGACAAAAAGACTTAATTTTTGTTTGTGTATTACCATAGTCACAAAGATTGTGCCACAAAGTAGCCTACATGTACTCCAACAGTATGTAAGGGATTAAAATGGGCCAAACATACACTTGATCACCATGGCATGCCAATATGATTGATACAATTTTGTGAAAAGGTATTGTCACATTCACCTGAATCACCTCTTTAAAAATTTGTCAATCTTATGCCAATCTTACACATACATACGTGTACACTGTATCTATTAATTTTTCTTCTCTCTGACAAAGTCGTACAGTAGGGGTGTTTTTCATGTGTTATATGCAGATACTGGCATATTATACAATGTAGTTGAGGCTGTCCGGGGGGGGGGGTTACTCATGTATATTGGGTATACTATACGGGGATGTGCCGCTGGGAAGGATGACTTTTTTTTCTTAAATCATTAGACATGGGTCCCCTTTTCATCAAAAAGATCGTTAGATATGTAGGGACAGTGATTTTCCATTTACGGGTAAATCGAAACGGAAAATCCGTTCTGTTCTTTACTTATCATACATGTGAAAATTCATGGAATTCACCTTTGCAAAACGAAATTCCTGTTTTTACTGTGTACATTTTCTATGACAAAACGGAATTTCCATTTTTAGATCAAGTTGAAACGGAATTACAGGTTTAGAAAAACGGAGAATACCATTTTTTGAAATGGAAAATCAATGTCTCGAGATATGGGTCCCATTTTGCAAATTTTCAAATTTTCGGCACGCTTTGCGTGCAGACACTCACAATTTTCAAATTTGCGCAAAAGTGCTATTTTAAAATTTTCAGTGTGCTTCGCATGCAAACATAGATTTTCAAGTTTTCGCGTGCCAAAAATTTTTGAAACCCTTCGACATGGGTGCCTATTTACGGCAAAAGGACCCTTAGATGTGGGTATGGGTTCGGAATTCTCAGCGGCACACCCCATCTGACTATAATCTGAGTACTACCCCCCCCCCCCCCCCGGGGACGGCCTGTACCTGCACAAACATATAAATCGGCAAGTGCAGTTTTCACTGGAACTGTCAGATTCTTGAGTACATACATAATTGTTCTATGTGTATCATTTCTTTCTTCATTTGATTCATTTATGTTTGTTTTTGTTTTCCTTCCTTCCTTTCCTTCCTCAGAAGAACTGATGAAATTGAACCTACCCATATATGTCTGTAATCCGTGCAAGAGGTACACCTTTGACTTATATCAATCTGCCATCCACTGTCAACAATTTCATGGATCCAAGATCTTCATATCAGTCTGTCAGCCTTTTGGAGGAAAGAACACCCCTGTGAAACGAGCAATAGAACAACCCAATGCTGCAGAAGTAGTGAAACGTGCAAAGCTTGAGGCGCCACCGGTAAAGCAGAAACCCGTTGAGAAACCTGTAGTACTTCAAATCAGTAAGTCAAGAGATTCACTGGTCAATGCTACACCAAAGAAGTGGGAATGTAGCAAATGTAAAAGACACTTTGATCGAGAAAGACAAATGAATATGCACAAATGCATTGATATCATTGGTAAAAGAAACTCTCCTCGGCGGGAATCTACTGGTGGAGAGGTAGGTGCACAAACATCTTCACCTGACGTTGTCTCCGAAGCAGGTACATCTGCACCTGGAGTCATCTCCAAAGAGGATGTATCAGAACCACACCTAACCCTTGAAATGACTGTGTCAACAGCTGAAAATAGCCCCCAAGGAGATCAGGAGAAAACAAGTGAGAGCTCTTCACAAAAAGGTTCCACAGGAGACCCAAATGATCAAGAAGAAGCCCCTCACCTACGACAACCATTCAGTGATTCAGAAAACGCAGGAAAGGAGGAAGTTTTGAATTCAGATGGTGAAGAAAATGATGCAAAGGCAGAACGTGGAGATGTTGATACTTCACATAATGATGACAGAGATGATGAAGATGTGGAAGGCGGTTTAGAGGTAGATGAGGAAGATGCTGATGCAGCCGAAGAGAGCATTTTGAACGAGAACAGTGTGGATCCAAAGACGGGCATTGTTAACCCAGAAACACAGTGGAAACACAGAGATCCTCCCTCAAATGAAGAAGTCAACAAATACATTAAAGTCATTCGTGGTGGTTCCAATGGTGGAGGAAGGCAGCTGGATTTCTACATGTGCCTCATTTGTCGCAAAGTGTTCAAAACCAAAAGTATCCTCAAACCCCATGTGCATGGTCATCTTGGCTATCGTCCATTTCAGTGTGACCAGTGCAGCTACAGCACAAACCACAGTAGCTGCCTTGCTGCCCATGTGAAGAAACATACACTGAAGACAGGATTCCAGTGTTGGTACGGTACATGTTCATTCGTAGGAAAGACAGCAGAGGACCTGAAAAAGCATAAGGAGACCCATAAGAGGGTCTTGCCATGTGAGCTTTGTAAAGAGACTTTCAACCGACAGGCGATCCTGCTTGGCCATTTGAGTACTAGCCACGCTGAAGAAATAAAGGAGGGGTGGGGAAAGGACTTTTACCTGAGGACAATGATGTCTGGATACACAAGATCGCAAATAGTGTTGTATGAATGTAGTACATGTGGACTGAAAACGAAGACAAAGAGAGAATACTTGAAACACCTGAAACGACACAATGAAGAGCATTACTTGAAAGACAGAGACCAGCCGAAAGTGCATTCCACAAATTCTATGGATGCTGACCTGAATTGGAAGACCACATCAGCAGAGGAATCTTTGACAAGTAAAAAGAGGACAAGCAGTCCACGGAATGAAGAACCCCTCAGATGTCCAATGTGTGATTACACTTGCTATGAATCTGTGTTATTGAGAAAGCATTTGCTCACACATCCCTTCATATACAGGTGCTGCATGTGTGAGGAAAAATTTTTGACATATGGTGCCTTGAATGAACATGTCAGTTCTCATGTAAGTGAGCATCCAACCTTCAATGTTCAAGAGAAGATCAATGAGAGTATTAGGAGCAGCATGTATCTTGGTGGTAAAATGGACAAAGCCCTTGAAGCGGACAAGTTGCAATGGGCCCAGCGCCGTACTGGTGCACTAGCTCCCCAGAGTACTCTAACAGGAACTAATTTTGACGAACTTATGTCTAAAATCAATACGCCTGCAGAAACGGTTTCCCAAGAGGAGCTGGCTGAAGTTGGAGAGGTCTTCATGGGTATTACGTATAAGAAGTTGACACCCTCAATTCTACGTTACATACACCTGCGATTTGGAAATGTTGAGTGTGGAGTGTGTGGGAAGCTTTTTCCCAAAGTAGGATTGTGTAAAGATCATACTAAACGCCACACTAATGTCAAGGAATACAAGTGTGCCAAGTGTCCATATGCAGGTAATCTGAGAGCAGCTTTTCTGAAACACATGGCGAAAGAACATGGTGAAGGAGAAGTATACTTCTGCAAAGTTTGCAGATTTGACATCTTCAGCAAAGAAACTTATGCTCATCATCTGGAATTGCACAGCAAAGAAAACAAAGGGCCTTTCACCTGCACGTGGTGTAACACTGTGACAGAGAACCAAGACGACATGAAAAAACACATTACGTCTATTCATCCTTTGATGTCATTTTCAGAGAGTTCCAAAATCTGGCGCAAAGGGGTTGTCATACGCAGAGAGAAGGGGGCACCTTTTCTCGTCTGCGAAGTTTGCAGTGAGACCTTCAGGCGTATTTGTGACTTGCGTAGGCACATGTGGAAGCATTCTAGTGTCAAAAGGTATCAGTGCGACCAGTGCGATTATGGATCAGACAAGCAGGGCAATATAGTATCACACATGCGGAGGCACTCCAACGTCAAGACTTGTCCTTGCAAGATCTGTGGCAAGTCTTACAAAACCATGCAAGCCTTAAACATGCATATTAGAACTGCGCACATGAAGTTAAAACCCCATAAGTGTGACAAATGTAGCTATGCTGCTGCGCAACCTGTTCATCTTCGGAGGCACATTAATCTTCACCATGGGGAAGGAGATCGTAGGCGCTTCAAGTGTGCCATCTGTCCAGAGTACAGAGCTAGTGACATTCAAGTTGTCAAGCGGCACTACAAAAAGAAGCATCCCACAGAGCAGCTGAACTATGCTAAATGCTGCCCTCCTGATGCTTATAGTCTGTCGGCAGTTAGAAAAGACAAGCACCAAGTCATTCAAGTAGTCCCTTCCATACCAACTGCTCCGGAAGTGAGCGCAGAGCCAGAACAGAGTACAGAGCCAGAACAGAGAGCAGAGCAGTTACAGACTGATGAATCGTATGCGGTAGATGCAGCACTCCTAATCGAATCTGGAGAACAACCTCGCAAGACATAGCAATTCAGGTTGTTGCGTCATCTGATGCTGAAATCATTGACATGCAAGATGCTCTCCCAGATGTTATTAATGCTCTTGCTGCTTTGCAAGAAAATGATTACGTTGCTAACTAAAGGAAATTGTTTACAATGTTGAATGTTCAATCTTCCAAGTGATTGAATGCAAATGCAGATTATGTTACAGACAGTGGACAAAAATAGGATATTTATGTAAATACATGTATTGCTCATTTGTGTTGTACATGTGCAACGGGTTTGTAGAGGTCAGAGAATTTGAAAATACTATTTCTGGAAGCATAAAGTTAGGGAAAGTTAGGAAATTCATCAATTTCTTCTGGAAAGTCAGGGAAAATAGATTATTCAAGATATTTTCAAAATGACCCTCCATTGGGATGTTGCTAGTACATGTACTGCGATGATGTATTTTTATCAACCGCTTTAAAAATATAAAAACCATCATGGAAATGTAAAGGTTTTTGCTATGGAAAGTCAGGGAATTTCGAAAATGTGTAAGTACAGTGCACTTGTGTTTTAACAAACATGGTTATACAGCAAAATTCCTGTTACAATGAAGTAGATATTTAGGTTCCAAATTTATTATCTATCTATACTTTCACTGTTTGGTTATAACGAAATTTTGATACAACGAAAGAAAACTGGTGGTCACAAGGACTTCGGGAGTCACATGCATACAAACCATGTGTTACGTGATGTGTACATATTTGTTCATTCAATAAAGAGGCCCCAGGACTTCACTAGTATAAATCCAGTCAGCATTTAGAATTATGTGACCTTTGCCAATCTGATTTTGTTTTATTGAATTTTGGCTTTATGCAAAGGGAGTATACATATAATGTCCAATTATTGTGGGAAAGTTTCAAGATTAGCACACAGGTCGTCATTCTTATTTCTTACTCCAATTTTGAAATACCTGTTCATGCAAATAATATGTGCAATTGTGCATCATGCGATTGTTAGTCACTGAGTTTGTTGTATATATGAGAATGCATTTGTCATTACATGTACATTTATTTCTAATGTAATTTAATTGATTGCATAGTGATTTTGAACAAAGTTTTGATTTACGTTTTCCATCGTAAGTGCCATCGTTGTCATGAAATGTACGAATCTATGACTGTAAAAATAATTGAGACTAGTAGAGATATGATGCTATTTCAGTTTGTTAATTTTGTTACCAGTAAAGAACAATTTTATATAAACATATCAGTATTTTCTTGTTGAAATGTTCATGAAGTTGTGGGCTATGTAGGAGGTTAAGGTGTATTATAGTTTTTTGTACATGGTAGAAGTTAAGTGTTTTCCACACTGTTTTGGTGAAATTTCTCAGCCATTTCAAAGGTAGGCCCCATACACATGTATAATATCAGTATTTGCATATTTTCACAATTATAAACTACAAAAAAACTATAAAAAAATATAAAGTTTTTGTACAACTTTTTTCTCCATGGTGCATTTGTAAGCCTTGTGTAAAATTGACACTACATGAAAGTTGTTCAATGCAGCAGAAGTTGCAACAATGTTGATGATCAACCATTCAAATACATGTATTGTTATCCTCTAAATTTCGGTACATATTTAGTAAATGTACATGGGATGAGAGGCATGTTGTACTCCATATCAGTCATGAAAAGTAATTATTTTAGTACACTATATTAGCATGAAATTTAGTACATGTATGTAT
Source organism: Eucidaris tribuloides (assembly GCA_001188425.1). Lineage (NCBI taxonomy): Eukaryota > Metazoa > Echinodermata > Echinoidea > Cidaroida > Cidaridae > Eucidaris > Eucidaris tribuloides. The sequence continues at coordinate 14,091 of JZLH01S0347508.1, forward strand.
TGCACTACATGTACTAATTTAACTTTGTGGTGACTTTCTTAGGCAGTACACAGTTTATATGTCACTTGTGTTTCCTTTGACCACAAAACTTTCACAGTAGAATCCTTGCATACTTTACTTGATTCTAGAATAGTTTTTTCCCTTTTATTTACATTTATTTTTAAAAACTCCTGTAACCAAATAGTAGTCATGAATGTGAGATAAGATTAGCCTCTGTGACTAGCCTCAAGTAAACTTATCTTGCATTGAGCAATCTGTGTGTAAAGGGTATAGGAAAAAATTAAATACATGTATTTTAGTTACCAGTTTGTAAGATTAAAGCACCTACGAGTCTACGACACACATCTATATCTTGAAAATATGTCTCTGGCTTATGATACTGAATGAAAAAAAAACCTGTGAACTTCATCTGTTCCTACTTTGTGAGTATCATACAGTCTTTAGAAGGATTTAAATACTTGTATACATGTATTCACAGAAATTTTGGTCACTCTTATGTGGTGGTGGTGGTGGTGGTACTCAATTAAAAAAAAATAGAAAGATCTTTACAATGTCAGATATCGCATGCTACACTTTATTTTAGGAAGTGATAAGGATTACAAAATAGGAAAGGTAGAATTAAAGGTAAGTGACATGATTGGGAACACTTGAAAATGCCTCAAGAACCAAATGAGTTGAAATATATACCAACTATACAGTAGCAGGAGTGGATCACCCACCTGGGAGGATTTGTATGTACATGTAATTTGTTTACTTAACCCGTTGACTACGAGATTCTGCAAATCCCCATAGACTTTGTACAGGGGCCATCCGGTTCCCGTAAGCAACGGGTTAAGGAGAATCAATCAGAAACATAGGAGTATCTTATTCCGGGGACGATAAAAATAAGCCCCATAGAAAGCCACACAGCAGGTTTCCGTGCTACGAGTGATATTGACATTGTTTATTTTAGAATGAGTCAACGTTTGACTACAAGATTTTCACAGGAGAATCCTTGCATAGTTTACTTGATTCTAAAGTAGTATCAGCCCAAGTTGAGGAATGAGGACTACCCCCAATCATGTCATTTACCTTTAATGGCATCAGTGTGTGTTAAAGTCTGGGGATATTATTTTTGTAGGTGAAGTATAGGATTATAAACTAGATAACACAAAATACAATGTATTGGGTGAGGTGTAGTAGAGTCCTTTTCCAAGTTCATGCTGTTTGAACGTAAAATGATCTCATAAACTGAGACATGTTGGTGGCTGTTTTTGATAAAACTGAATATACAAGTCAAAAGAGTACTACCCTTTCGACACACTCAGAATATCATTTAGTCTTTTGCATGTTTTTACAGTATTGTCAAGAATGCATTGGGTGTAAATGTGTAAATGTTGTGATTAAAAAGTTGTATTGTTATTAAAGGGATTGCAGCAACACTTCATGAAATGCTCATACTGAGTGAGTTCTTATGTCTTCATGTGGTACGTGTACTCTTTAAGAGATCCTGAGAAGTGGCCTCACACAGGCAGAGATTCCAACTATTCTTTTTTTGCAGTATCAAGTATTTTGGGCAAAATGCCTCAAAATTACTTGTTTTCCCCTTTGATATCATTTTGTACACACTTCTATTGAAAAAAAAATTCCAAGCCCATATATGTTTTTTCAGACTCAAAAATAATCTTTTATCATTCGTAAGAGGTTGGCATCTCTGCACTAGGGTGATAATGTGGGGACAATATTCAAATTGCAATTTAGGTTCCTTCATACTGTTACCTGAGAGGCAGACAAGGGATTCTGACATTATGTGGGGAAATGGGGAGAGGGGGTGGGAGGGTCCTGGGTCATATAGCTACTGATAAAGTTATGTTTGTGATACAAAAATTACCTCATGTTGTCCCTAATGGTGGTTGAAAACTGGTATGATGTGTGTGTGGGTGGGGGTGTATCTGTGTGTGCATGTGCGTGTGTGTGTGTGTGTTGTTTTTTGTTGTGTGTGTGTTTGTGTGTGTGTGCATGTGTGTGTGGTTGCGTGTGTGGGAGATATGTGTGTGTGTGTGTGTGTGTGTGTGTGTGTGTGTGTTGAGAGAAGGGGGGGGGTAATCTATTATGAGTTGTCGCTACATTACTAGTTCATATGTGCGTACAGTGTATATGGAAAAAAATACAAACTGCCAAACACCGTTGCTTTGGGAGATTCCCTCCTGACAGAGCTGCTCCAGGACTCCAGGAGCTTGAGAAAAAAAAAGTCGGTCAGTGGCTCTGATCGGGCTGGAGCTTTAGAAAATTTATGCAGAAGCTGCTTGGAGCAGGAGTTTCAGGGTAATTCGGGCAGCTGCAACCAAACAACAAAAATAAGATGGCAGTTAAGCTATTGTCATATTTTGATTTAAAAATTAAAATTAAGTTCTTTTTTTTTCAAAAACTTGCCCGAATATTTTTTTTACTGATTTGTGTGCCGTTTTGGCCCGAATTTTGAGTTTTGAAACGTCAATACTGAAATAATCTAAACATATATTTCTTGAAAAGTGGGGTTCAGACCATCTCCCTCCCAGGAAAATAGTGGGATGTATATCCTCCTCCGGGCATGTTATATATTGTTGGTCTCTGCTTGATAGTGAGAGTACACTCTAAAACTGAAGTTTTGAATAAATATATTTAAAAAGTTGGAGGGATTACACATGTTCGAAGTTTTATACCCTCCCTATTCAGGGAGGGGGAGAAGCAGTGTCATTACAAGGTGTACACCATGAGGCGCGTGTATGGACTTTCAAAATGGACCCTAAACAAGTAATTATACTGTATACCTTCTGAGTTGACAGTCGGTAGGGCAGTACTTTTGCCCCCCTCCCCCCCCCCCCGGGGGGGCCACTTATGTGCCGCGGTTGAGACCCCCATTTTCAGCCCAAATTTCCGTTCCAGAGCATTTCAATTTCAGAAGTCACAGAAAATTTTTGATTTTTCCAGTTCTGAAGACCCCCAAATTTGCCGTTTCGCTTCTGATTTTTCGCTCGGCCGCGCCGCGAAGCGGCGCGGCCGAACCAGAGCATTGCCGTTTCAGCACAGCGCGCCGCCGGCGCGTCGGAACCTCGCCGCGGTGCAGTCCAGAGCATAGCATTTTGAGGTTTTCTGAAGCCTTAGCTCAAGTTCCAGAGACCCCCATTTTTCGCTCAAGCCCGTTCCAGAGCCCCCGATTTTCGATTTCGGTGCGGCACAATCACTTTGTAAGTCGAGTGCCCCCCCCCCCGGGACTTTTGCATATCGCCAACTAATATACTGTACTGTAAATGTCGATCTCCGAATACAGTACTGTTATCTCAGCCTACCCTAAACAACTATGAAAAGATACCCCTTTACAGTAAACCTTCTGTTATACACTTTTTTTTCGTGATTTTGGCGATTTTGATACCCTTTTCACCAGTACGCGCGTACATCGTCCTACCGTGAAAAACAACCCTTTTTACGCGTTTTTTCACACGCGCGTGATGTACACGTTGTAATGACACTGCCCCCGAGTCCCCCCCCCCCCGGCGGCCTCCCTACTAAAAAAGTATTGCAACGTAACGCATGCATTTTGAGTTGGAGGGGTCTTTCTGCAATGATGTCCTAATGAAGTTTATTATTGGAAAATAAATTATTTGAAAAGAAATTAAGGAATATTCTTTCTCCCAGTTTCTTCTCCAAGGCGGAGAGATTATCAAATGTAGACACACCCACGACAGAGGGGCTGCCTGGGAGGGGCTGAAACATAAAATTTTATTTTTCGCTTCCCTATGTGGGTGGTGTGTTAATTCACACTAGCATCGTAATTCGATCAGTTTCATATTTCCCGGGAAACGGTTTTGATGGTTTGTAAAGACTTAAGTTCCAAAAGAAAAAATGTCAATACACTGTATGTTCCTTTGAAGCTGTCTCAGAAAGAAGACACCACCCCGCGAAGAAGAAAGCGTTTCCCATCTTCATAAGACAGTGGGAAGGAGGATACGCCCCATATTTTAGACAAGACCTCTTCAAGTTATTGCAAACATCCTAGAATTTGCTGCCATGCGACCTTTCAGTACATTGGATATAATGATGTGGAGAAAAAGCCATCCAGTAGCTTCATACTCCTTATTAATGTTTTGTGAAGAGGCGCTTTCTGATCTTCGCGGCGTGGTGTCTTCTTTATGAGACAGCTTCATAGGAATAAATGACATTGTTTTGTTTGTGAAAATTTTCGAAACCATCAAAACCATTTACGGGAATATGAAACGGAATTACGATGATAGTGTGAATTCAGAGGCATCGATCCGGGGGGGGGCAGGGAGTGATCGCCCCACCATGAAAATATTGGGGCAAACATATCGATTTGCCCCCCCCCCCAATAATTTTGACAACTTGAAAAATTCATAATATGCAATGGAAATATATGTTTTAAAAAGCATTGGACAGCACTATAAAACCATTAAACATGCCATGGCATAAAAATACCATTAAACATACAAAATTGTCAATTTTTGGGCGCGCTTTGCGCCCAAAATTGTGTATTACAATTCATCATGCAATCTTAAACACAAGTCCGTATCTAAGAATTTGGGGAGGGGCGAAATTAAGCGAGGGAGCGTGGCGACCGACTTCAACTTCTGCCCATAGTCCATCTCCTATCAGAGTGTAAGTCTACATTCTCGAGATGGCAAGTTTGCCAATTAATCATTTGGTATAGGCCCCTATACAAGAATATTAAAATCATTTTGTTGATATAGCCCCGAGTGTAAATGGAATCCATCCCCAAAATCAAATTTCTAACTATGCCTTTATATGAGTTTGTGTCATATAGTAGCCATAAAGGAATGAATTAAGATTATAACATCTTCGCCAAAGCTATTATGTGTATGCGTTTAATAAGTAAAAAATTACTACATACAAAGTGAACGAAGTATGGACTGTTTTTGTCACGGGTTCAGTACATATTTTGGAAGGAGTGAATTACAAATTTAAGAGATACCCCTTCCCCCGCCACTGTGCCTCCAAGAGCAGATATTCAGGCAAAAAAAGTCATGCAGTACAATTAAAAATATATCATGCATTCTATGCCTTAATTTTAGTTTTAGTTGATTTTGTCAATGAAAAAAAACAGGTGACGTAAACCTTTTTAATGATTCATACTAATTCTTTAAAGATACAGCGGACTCTGCTATCTGATAGACCTATAACAAAATCTCGTTTTAATGAACAAATTTATCATAGTCCGAAAAGTTTAAATTTCCTTATATCCGGGGTATATAGTAACAATTTTTTTTATATGGCTCAACAAAGTAATTTTCCTGGTCCCAATTAGCAGTTTGTTATAACTAGAGTCTGTACAATGATATAGGTCTAATTTAAAAAAAAAAATACACGGATGAATTTACTTAGGCCAAAATTCTGATTTTTTATGCACTTCTGGCAACATATCCTATAACAGTCTGGGTCTCCTCTTCCTAAGCTGCTTCTTCTTCTTCTTCTTCTTCTTCTTCTTCTTCTTCTTCTCTCTCTCTCTCTCTCTCTCTCTCTCTCTCTCTCTCTCTCTCTCTCTCTCTCTCTCTCTCTCTCTCTCTCTCTCTCTCTCTCTCTCTCTCTCTCTCTCTCTCTCTCTCTCTCTCTCTCTCTCTCTCTCTCTCTCTCTCTCTCT
>JZLH01S0347508.1:22994-33967 GCA_001188425.1 Eucidaris tribuloides
GGCTCTTACTCGCATCGTGGTCAAAACCGAGCCTGTGACGGTGACCGTTTCTGCACCAGGCATAGACGGGGCTGAAGATGGAATCGAAACAGAAACGTGACCTGCAAGGAGGGGAGTGAATGAGGTCAATACTGGCTTAGGGTTTCTATTGTGTCCGTGTTACATGCCATGTCAGGATCTGATCCAACTCAGAAAAATCCCCACTTGTCTCAGTACTATTCAGGAATTCCAAACTATATATGGAAATGAGTAGAAATATCACAGGTACAGGCCAGACTCATATTGGAATATGAGGTGCATTATTAATACATATTTTTTAGGCCTCTCAAATTGTGTCATACAAAATCATAAAGCATATCATCAATTGTTTTGATGAATGTTAACATGTGCCACACTAATCACCAGGTATAAACCGTTGATCGTAATTCAACAGATCATCAGAACTTTCTACATTAACATATGGAACTATTCCAGTACAGGAATATTTTCATATGCCCACTTAGTTGTACATGTTCACAAGTCTCATTTGGTACTAACCCGGGTGGGGAGTATTCCTGGGTCAGATTCTGGCATGGTTGACATTGGCATTAGGTTAGCTTAAGTTCTTTTTCCTGATATACTTTGCTGCTGGCTATGGCATGTCTAAAGTGACTACAAATTTACAAGATTTTTTTCCTGGAACTACTGAAAAGGCAATTTCTTTGCTGCCTCCACTTGTAGAACTGTATACACAATGCCATTGGCCATGAAAAATGATGTTACATAAAGATGCTGAAGGAATTAACATTTTGCCAAACAGATGTGTGAGTGCAAAACGTACTACATTTCATGGTAAACCTGAAATGTTAAGAACTAATGAACTCTGATTAGAAAGTGTGTAGCTAACCTTGTTTTCCTTGAGGTGCATAATCTCCTCGTATCTTTGCAACATGATTTTGGGGTGTCCACTGTCACAACAGGCCATGCTGCAGAACATATAGGAAGCCTAAGCTGATCAGTACCACGGACATGTATTTTGGACCTCATCAAAGTAATTAGTTATTGTACATTATCAGCATGTGTGTAAGCATTAAATGTAAATACAGTTAGATTAATAATATTAGATTTAGGAAATCTTCATTAATATGTGAATTTCTGTGTAACTTACTGATAATTGCATGTATTTGGTTTATACACATTCTTGTGATTAAAGTTACTTGGTGTCTTTCCTTGTGGATAAATTAAGGAATCAAATATATTAGACTTCAGTGCTTGTACAGAATAAATGATTGAGACATCCACACATGTACACATATACCAGATTGGTTTACACAAAAAAGTGCATAATACAGCTACAGTCAACTTCACCTAGTCAAATCTCTGGGGACTTCACAAATCAATTCAACTTACATATATTTTGATAACTCCTCATTTTTCATTTTTATACACATTTTTGCAGTGTATGTTGAAGGTGAAGATGAAGAGAAAGGGAAGATAAAGTAAAGCATAATGATGCACGTGAAACTGGAAAATGTGAAAAGCAGAGAGAAAAGGGGAAATTTATGACATTTTTTCAGTCAAGCTGACAAGCAGAGATCAAAAGGTCAATTTATTAAACACCATTAAGAATTACAGTTGTCGCCACTTCGACTTAGGTGAATGATTTAACACATGTTTGGCCCAATGTGGCTTCTAGAATATGTTTGACATGCAGGCTAAAGTTGAATTAGAAATTTAACTTGTAAAATAAACTTTCTATTGAAAAAAACACAGAGAACAAATCAGAACTGTCAAAAAAATATTTGAGATGGGCGATATATTGACCTACAGGATGTCAACTTAAATGTAAAGGCATCTGTATTTATACAGTGCACTCTCATTTTAATGAACAAGTGCTGATATAACAAAATCTTGTAATAAAGTAATTTCTCTGGGCACAAGTGTCAAATTTTTTTAGTATCTTATTGTTTTCGCAACCCTAGTAACAAAATTTTGTTATTACAAAGTAATTTTTCCATTCTTGAGCACTTCTTTATAATGAGACTCTACTCTAACATGTCATTTCAACATATGCACTATGCTACATTGGACTTTACAGCATGTGGTTATAATTATAGACATCATGGTGTCATTTTACGCTAGGGTCATTAACCCTAATTAGACTGGGGTATTTTGGAGGCTGGAAAGACTGGGGGGGGGGGGGCCTAAAGGGGCCCCCCTTCAGATCTCAGCCGCGAATAATTCAAGCAAATGGGACCAGCGGACAAAACAAGCACGGAGCACATGTCCATTGTTTTGCAACCGCATACCATTCACTGCTGCAACACCTTGCCTGTGAGCCGATGCGAGCCGGCCCGAGCAGCGCCCCGGCCCTGCATGTCATCAGGCTCATTGCATTGTTCACGCACACATTCACAAGACACAGTGTCCAACGAGTCAAACCGCAAATGAAAATAAAACTGTATTACGAATACACATTTGTCCCAATATTTGAACGCTTTACGTGCTATACTATACAGAATTGAAAGAAACCACTCTGGAACGTAAAATTTGAACATCTTGGTGATTTTTGCATAAAAACAACAAACTAAAATCACTATCGTGAATTCCCAGATCGCTGGCAATATGCGTGACTAAATCTAATTGCAGTGCAGGGGCGCTGTCTATTTTGTTCATTAGACGATCACCATGACGAAGAACTTAGACGACTGCGCGCTATGACAAGTGGCCGAATCCAAAAAAAAAAAAATAAGTGAGAAGAAAAAAAATTCATTTGACAAAAGTACGGTAATTGAAAAACTTCAACATTTTCCATCCATGTCTTCAGGATAATTGTTCAATTCCGGTCAATTATATAAAGAAGACAGGGGGAAAAATCAAAACGACATATTTTTTTTACAACTATTGACAGGTAATCTATAAACGAGCAATAGTGATGAAAATGAATGAATGATATTCAAGTTATTAATAAACCTAGTTAGTAAATTAATGAACAATAAATGCGTACCATAAGAATGCATACATAAAATAAACACAAATAAAGATAAATAATCAAATCAGAATTAAGCAAGATATGGAATGGTAAAATACTTTTTATGAGTGAAATCCTCGAGTGAAATCAGAGCGAAACAGTAATTTACTCCGTTCAGACTGATCTCGGAGATCACTTAATTCGATAGAAAGTAATTTTCACCAATTCGGAATTCACTCTTTGCCACTGACTTACAAATTCACTCGCTATTAAAAGTGAACTTTGGAGTGGGCGGTGGTGGGTAGTATGACACTAACTATCACTCATTCACACGACCTCACCCACATGCGTGAAGACAGGGGCTGCGGCGAGGGGGGGGGGGACGCCCCACTTGTTTTCAAGCAGTAAATAAGGGGATTAACTGTTTTCGAAAATTCGCCCCTTATTGTTTTATTGGCTAGTAAAAAAAAAATGACAGCAAAAATTGGTTCCGTGTCTTCGTCTGCTTCCTGGCGCGCCCCTGCTTGCTGTCAATTTGCTAATATATATATATATATATTTTTGGGGCAGGAAAAAGTGCTTCCTTGCGGCGTCTCGGCATGCATGCAACCCAAAAATTATCAAACAACGTGATTTCGTGGGGGGGGGGGGGAGTATAGTCAATCAAATTGTGTTCCAAAATTCATAAATAGGATTAATTTTACTTTACAGATTAAAATTAATTAATTTATGCTGTTTATCAGGGGCAGTCGTCATTTTTCGGATTGGTGGCAAAGTGAAAAAAAAAATCAAATTTCCTCGCGCCGCTCCGCCAGCCAAATTCAATATAGAGTTTGCGAAAAAAAAAGAAATTGTGGATTTTGTTGTAGGCTTTCCCAGTGCTTTTTAAAACAATCATTGCATTATATGAATTTTCAAGGTTGTCAAAAATATTGGGGGCGGGGGGGGGGGGGGGAGGGGAAATCGCATATGCTTCCCCGTGGCGACTGCCCCCTTGCCACCCAGGATGCGACGCCCTGCTGTTTATGATCGCAAGAGCCTGACAAATTTCATCGAAAAAAATAAACTAGAGCAATTCGGCTGCCGCAGGCCGATGGGGTAGCCTGCGCTCCCCCGTCCAATTCCCAACCAGGAATGTACGGTTATCATAAACTTTGACCGTTCAACTCTGAAATCTTATCTATGCCCATAATACATACTTCACCGTCACCAATACATCATATCCGATAAGCCGTTCCAAGTATCGTTTTAAAGATATTAAGTATGGGTCCTCAGTGACCTTTGACCTTTGAACCCTAAACCGCAAAATATGATCAGTTTCATTGGTACTTATACACCTACTTCACTCCAATTACAATCAATATCCGATAAGCGTTCTCATGTTATCGTGGTAAGACACTAAAGATAAGAGCGCTTGTACCTTCAGCGCTTGGACCATTAACCCTGAAATCTGATTGTTTCATGGTAACCTTATAATACATACTTCACCCAAGTACCCAACATCAAATCGATAATCCAGCTCATTCTAAGTAACATGGTAATGAGCCAAATCAGACATCTATCAGGCTCGTGACCTTTGACCCTTACCTTTCAACTCTCAAAATCTATTCAGTTCATTGGTGCTGATAATACATACTTCAGCAAGTTACATCAAATCCAACATGCCTTTCTGATTATGTGTAACGAGCCCAAAATCAGACATGTTTTAGGCCCTGGACCTTGACCTTCTGAACACTTTCAACCCCAAAAATCTAATCAGTTCATTGTTGCATCATAATACATACTTCAACCCATGTTACAATCAAATCCGAGCGCCGGCCGTTCACCAGTTATCACGGTAACGAGCCCAAAATCAGACATATTTTTAGGCCCACTGACCTTTGACCTTTGACCCCCAAATCTAATCAGTTTCATTGTTGGCTTCATAAACATACTCACGCCAAGTTACATTCAGAGTCCACCGGTCCATTCACAATTATCGCGGTAACAAGCCCAAGACAAGTCCGACATAAATTTTAGCCAGTGACCTTTGACACTTTGACCTTTCAACCCCAAAATCGAATCAGTTCATTTGCTTCATAACATGCTTCACCAAGTACATCAAAATCTGACGGGCCGTTCACAAGTTATCGCGTAACGAGCCAAATAAGACATACATGTATTCTTTAGGCCCTAGTGACGCTTTGACCGCTGACCTTTCACCTCCAAAAATCTAAATCGTTCATTGTGCCCCTAGTAAATACTTGGATCTAAGTAACATCAACATCCGATCACCGGTTTTAAGTTATTCGCGGTAACGAGATCCGGTAACGGACGGACCGGACGGACAAGGCGCGGACGGACGGACGGACCGACGGACAACCCGAAAACATAATGCCCGGCAAACTTCGTTGCCGGAGGCAATAAAAAACAAAAGGTCATAAAAACAATGAAATAGCATAAGAAATCAAATCGGAACGGCATTTTTTGTGTACTAATTTTTATGAATGTCAGAAAGAATAGCTCACTGTATCATCGAACGCCTGGACTTTTACCATTTGTAAGTTTAATACAATACTTGTGATTTCATTTCCATTATGGTTTAAAAGAATGGCTGAAGAAGAATATTTTCAACAAACTAGTAAAATCTGTAGACTGGACATGTTGCAAGTTCGGCCAATGTGATGAAATAATTATTATAAGTCACATCTTTCACGTTTATCATGTTTATCAGATATAGTCTGATTATGGCACTTTATATGACCAATTGAACTATGTTTTGACCTATTTCCTATATACCCTTATTATTTTCCAAATGTTTATTCATATTACGGCAGTAGAGACTGAATACTTTCTCTAAAATAAGTTGGTTCAATGCTTAATTTTTTTGGTGTAACACGGTTTCTAAAAGTTCTGTATAACACAAAATTTTGTTCAGATTTTGTATTTAATACGTTATATGATTTATATTTTTTCCTACAGCACCTTTCTTAAATTCAGGAGTAAAACCATGGTTGGTGTGGCTTTTTGATGTCTTTTAATTTTTACACGTGATAAAGCATTTTATTGTAAATATGTAAACATTTATACAATAATACAAAAATCAAAAAAAATAAAAGCATGAATTAACATCACTATTCATAATTGTCCAACAAGTGTTTGCAGTGTTCACTTATAAATTTCTCGGTATTATGAGTACTAAAATTGCGTTTCAGCATGAGCATTGATGATCACAATACAACATTAATGTAGATCTGACATACAATAAACGAAAAATGAATCACTAACGTCTGCCAATACATTATAACCTGTAGATATTTGTGTAAGATCATTTGTAAAAGATATTATCCAGAAGAGACTGAAGTATTGTTACACATTGGAAAATATATAAGTGGATAAATGTATTAGTCATGGCATACTCAAGAAATTGATTCACATTTTGGCAAGAATTGGCTTTGAAAGTAAATTAATGTTAAATCTCCAGCAAGATAAATTAATTTGTTTTTTCTATTTATACTATGTAAAAACTCCATTCTAAGTTCCAAAAATAGATCGCACTGCTGATCATAGAACGACCATATTGCTCTTCCAATAACAATATATTTTGTAATTTGGTTCGCAATTTTATATGATTCAATAAAGTTGTATTTACCTCTAATCCATCTCTGTGCAAAATGAAAAATTATTTCTTAGTTATTAACCTACACCTCCTCCTCCTTCTTTGATCCTCGTCCATTGTAAAAAAAGAGTAATCAGGTAATGCTAAAACTGGGATGTGATCCTGGGCATCAAAGGAAATCTGAGTTGAGGGATAAACAGAAAAATAGAGAACAAAGTTATGCTACTGTCCGCGGCGGCACGTGTGTGTGCGTGTGCGTGCGTGTGTGTGTGTGTGTGGTGTGTGTGGTGTGTGTTGTGGTGTGTTGTGTGTGGTGGTGTGTGTGTGTGTGTGTGTGGGTGTGTGTGTGTGTTGTGTGTGTGTGTGTGTGGTGTGTTTGGGGCAACTGGGAGGCTCGCCTCACCTTGTCCAATGAATGGAAAATGTTCTCAGAGTGTGGTAATTTTCAGGGTGATTAATGATTAACGTCCTACTTAAAAAACAACACACACACAATAGTTAAAACAAATCATTTTTCCCATCTACCATAACATACACTCCCTTCAAAAAGCCAAGGTTCACCCTGACGTCAGTTGGTTTAATACATGCTAGAAAATGAAAGAACATATAATGGAGGTTTTGATGAAAATCCATCAAGTAATAAACAGAGTTAGGAATGTTTAACTTTTAAATTTGTGACGTCAGCATGGCAGCAGTGCTCTCCAATATGTCCATCGTAATATGGGTCATCACAAATTCAAACTTGAAACTTCATAACTCGTTATCTTTTGATGATTTATCGGCCAAACTTCATTAATTATGTTTCTCTGATTTTCTGCTTCTTATTAAAACCAACTGAACGTCAGGCCCGGTCAGGGTGAAACTTTGCCTTTTAAACATTGTCATAATAACCAAAAGAGGCAAACCGTGAGTGTTCTGTTTCAGAATTTAGAGCATGCTCTTTTATTCAGCCTTTTCCGTGTAACAATATTATGGCTCACATGCTTGCATTACATCACATTATATATTAGCATATTAACAATTGTGTGTTTTTTCAATCAATTACTTAAATGATATTGATTGATATTGTTAGGCACAATTTTTGCTGAAGAACTAAAATCATTTAAGTTTAATTGAAATAAAGAGGTTCTTCTAAAGCGCCAAGTTTTAGTTTGGGGATTTTTTGTTCTTTTGAAAGCTTATGCCCCAAAGTCATAACTCTGCAATTAATAGATTCTGAATGTCTGTATTTTTTTTTAATTATTTAATGAAAAATCTTCATGTGAACACCCCCAAAATTTTACATTATAGCAGTCTTAAAGGTTAAAAAAGGATTTAAGTTACATTTGTTATACTTCATCTGAAAGAGGCAGACTCGGCTCTCAGAGAGGTAACTCATAATAACTTTTTTTGTCTTGATTTTTTTAATATAATTCATGAAAAATGTCGGGGGGGGGGGACCCCGGACATTTTTGACCATATTTTACATTACAGCATCCAAAGGGTTAAAATGTTATATGATAAACCTCATCTGAAAGAGCGGCGTCAGCTCTTTCAGATGAGGTATAACATTCATGTAAAGCCTTTTTAAAAGCCTTTAGAATGGCTATATCATGTATATTTGGGGGTGTTCGCCACGAGATTTTCCATTAATTAATTTAAAAAAAACAAAGACATTCAGTAATCTATTAGTGCGGTTATGACAATTGGACATAAAGCTTTCAAATAAAAAAAATCCCCAAAACTAAACTTGGGCTTTAAAGGGAGAAGGCGCCAGCAACTAAAATAGCATAAGTTTAAGAAAATATTTTGAGTTCTTGCAAAACCATCAGATGCACGTGCCATGCAGGGAGCTGATCATGGCGTGACCAATGCATGCACGCGAGTGTGGGCGTAGCGCGCACTGTTGGTAATTTATGCATGTTAAATGATAAGCTATCCCCCTTATAATAGCTGTTTGCAAGTTTTGTTTAGGGTAAAACTTACAAATACCAGTAAAATAAACACAAATTAACTAATTTAATGGGCCCTGATGAGGGTGAGTATCACAAGCAGTACCCTTATTTAGGCTGTTTTTGTCATCATGTACATGTACCGATAATTCTCAAAAACTCACAATGTCATTTTTATTTCTTAACTTGATCTGTTAGTTTGGGGCCTTCTCCTTTAATGTTTGTCAACAAAAACAATTGATATACTAACCATTGCAGGCAAGGCATACGCAGCTCACAAAAGGGGGTGGGAGAACCAACAATGGGGCTCCATAGCGAAGGCAGCGGATCAAGAGCAAGCCAAGTGTGGAGGATGTGGAAGGTGTTACCCCATCTATGTCATATCCAAGACCACAGGTTTACGAACGCAAGCCGCTGTAAACACAAACTTTTCCATAGGTTTGTACTGGTGGCCTTGACGCGGGACCAAGACCGAGGCCACCAAAATAGTCTGCAGTGGCTTGACACTCAGATACAACAAGATCCATTCGCACTTTAGATTCTTTTAAAAATGTCTGGCGTCAAACATCGTATTTTAGAGTGTATCAAAATTTGAAATTACTTCTTAGCATCAGAACTTGTTTGTCAGGCAGAAGGCCAACATACGTTCGGCTAACCAGGAGGTCTTAACATAACTTGTCTTTAAGTTGAAATCCATTCACATCTTTTCACCATGAATTCACAGTCAGTGTGTTATTTTTTTAGATCGCTCTAACCCCATGCTGTGTGGGGAAAATATCAAAAAATAATGAAACATTTTTTAAATAAGAAATAATTACCTTAGACCTTCGTGCCGGGTAACATATGCCAGGCTCGCTTCGCCGGGGAACAAAAATGTGTATTTTCTTGTTATTGTGTACAGTTAACCATCAAAGATGATGACAATGTATTTATAGTTTGGTAAATCTATGGCATATTCCAATCCACCTGTTTTTTGTTGGGAGGGGTCAAATAATAATGATAATAAAAATTGAATTTTTATAGCAACCGTATGCTATTTGTTTAATGCTCAAGGCGCTTTATACAAATGAATTACCCCTCCACTTTGAATGTGGGGGGCACAATGTCCCTCCTGTCCCTTCAGTCAATGTCTGACGCAAAGAGATACATGGGAATCTCTTAGTTTACCATTTTGACGTTCTGGTGGGGCCCATTGATATTAGAAGTTTATAAATCATAGCAGATTATGTAACCTAAAAGGAGTTAACGATACGCATGTATCCAAATCATTAGGTGATTAACAAGGACACAGCAAATATGCTTAATTTAGATTTGCTGTTTATATATACAAAGTAAAAAGGCTTTAAAATATTTGTGACCTGCCCATTGGTACATATATGAATATAATACACATTGGCAGTAATCAAATAACACGTGGGGAAGTTTATACACTATCTGTAACATCAAGTAATGAATATATGGTTACCTTGTATACAGATGAAATACATACTCGCATTGTAAATCACCTGTAACATGAACTACTCACCAGTAACTCTTTTACTTTACAGTTAAGCTTCACCTTGCCTAAAAATTATTGTGAAGACCCTAACACCATTACAACAATTGGTTAACTACTCTATTTTTTGGTATATAATTAATCCATAAAATGATGAAGTCTCAGTGTTAAAGTGTAAAACAGCAAGTCGTTGAGTATATCTCCGTTCTTTGACTGAGTAGATATATTGCATTCACAATTAGGTTTGACGCAAATGTATCATGTGAACACGACAAGGGACCATCGCAGGCAGTTGGGTGGCAGCAGAGACACTGGTCCAAGGCAGCTGTCAATGAATCCTTAACCCTAATTGGATCTGGGGGGGGGGCTAAAAGGCCCCCCCCTCGACCATTTTTTGGCGATAAATTTTTGAACGGCGATGAACTATGGCCGCGATAGTTTCATGACTATTTTTCTTGAAAATCTTGCGCATCTTTTTAAGCCGCCAAATTGCGACGCCCGGTACCCGGTTCAGCGAGTTATGGCATAATTTTGGCAGCACCGTTGCAACCCAAAATTGCTCTAAAAAGTGATTTCATGTACAAAGTCAATGCAAATGTGTTTTCAGCTAAAAATTCATAAATGAGTGATTATTTTGGCTTTCAATAATAATGTCAGCCGACAATTCCACTGAAAAAACAATAAAAAAAGTCAAAAAAGCAAAGTAAATACATAAGAAATTCAAAAAACAATAAATATCATAGAAAACAGTTTGTAGCGGCGAATTTTTTTTATGTGCTTCGATGCAGAATTTGCATAAGAGTCTTAAAGCTAAAAATGACACTTCAAAGGGCTTTTACTTAATGATTTACGCAAATTCAAAATTTCATGCATAATATAGCATAATTAATTAAAATAATTTGACTAATTTTTGAACAATCCAACATATAACAATTCTGTAGATTATGTCATTGGTGACGTGTTGTGTCGATTTTCATCGGCGAGATCGCGCGATCAACG
>JZLH01S0347519.1:5152-19395 GCA_001188425.1 Eucidaris tribuloides
CCGGTTGTGAGGCGGACGCTCTACCAACTGAGCCAACACTCCGGTTATTGGTAAAACTCTAATAACTGCGTCTAGTTACATTTTCCTGCGATGACATAATTGCAAATATAATGAGATGAACACATATGTTGATCTCATTACTGTCCACATTCATTAAAAAAGGAAAACAAAAACAACAGCAAAAAATAAATGCAAGGAATTATGCAAATGAGTTTCCAATTCAAGCTCTTTTAAAGAGTTGATATAAACTGTGTATCAATCAAATGACAATGGGAGGTCATTTCATTCCAATGTCATTGGTTCGGATATAGTTTTCTCAAAATATAAAAAAGTCATGGGGTTTTCTTGGTAAAATTCAAGATTTGGTTTTGGATTTTTTTTCTTTTGTCTTCCCTCTAAAATTCTACCCTGCCGCAGCCCCTGGATTACGGATTACGGTAGGGTTGTCTTGAGACTTGAGAGGATCTAGATTATTAACTATGCATATTCCAAATCGAGTAGGCCTACTGTAGACGTATCAGCGCATACACAAAGTTCTCCTGGGTCGTCAGTTTCACTTTCTACGCTAACAGGAAGTGTATCCCAGGATTCATGGCGATCATCATCAGCACCCGATGGAGGGATGTATGGTGGCGGATCGATGTCGTTCTGGTCTGGGTGGTCGTGTTCTGATGGTACATCAGGTGGGTTTGGTTGAACCTGTTCTGGAAGCTGATCCAGCTCCGTCAAGATAAAGCAAGGACGACCGACTGGTAGCGGTCCAACACACGGGTTAGTATTGTAGATCCGCACATTGAGCTCAAGTCGGTCATTTTGAATGAATCCGAAAGATGGATCATCAATGGTTGCCATAGGTACAAACGTAGACGTTACCATCACGTATCGACACAACTTCGTTACGTGGACCAGATCTGAATCTCCTGACGAGGTTTCGACGAGTGTCCCGTTTCTGTAGGCAGACCACTGTCCCTTCCATCACCCAGGTGTCGGGCCAAGCGACGGGGACATCATCTTTAAGGACACTGACAAAGAGAGCCAGGTGGGTTCCTAGTCCTCGATTTATGTCGTTGAGGTATAATTTGATCCAGAAAGTCAGACTTTTGGTATTGGAGAAAGGGCCGAATATGATTGCATCACCGCTTCCTCGAGCCACCCGTAAGTTACAGATCGTCAGCACCAAGCTGAAGATATCCATCCTGAATTTATGTGAAACAAAAGTAAATGGTGACGAAAAGCAATTAGAGAAGAAGGAAAGTTTAGTTGGAATATTTTTTTCGGGGGTCAGTTAGATCAAACATTGCTATGAACATATGTTCTGAAAATAACATCTCCATTTTTGCAGAGATACAATACAAAATTTTTATGCAATGGAGTATAATAAATGCACTTATTTAGTTGCTTGCTAAAGTCCATGATACACTTATTGTGTTACTATATTGTTTGATTAATAAATGGTTGTTAGGAATGCCTTCTTTTCAAACTTGGTTTACTTTACAGCATGCATAGAACCATTGGCTTGCGATTGCGTGAAACTTAGGGATTGCATACGAAATGAAAACAAACAAACAAACAAACAAACAAAAATAAACATTTTCGCATGACCTACAATCATCTTCGATTTTATTTTCTACGGGCTTTTTTATGTCTTAGCATTTTTAGTGCTTGTTTTACCTGCAAACGTGTTCAAAGTATAAATGTGATGGGAATAAATTATCAGAATTTGTTAATGCAGGAGGAGGTGGGGGTGTCAAACTTACATTTTACACTATTACACCACAAACGACAACAATTTATGTCACGAACTTTTTTCCCCGCGCGATGCACAAATATTTCGCCTTCTGGGTGTTTCCGCCCCCTCCTTCCCTTAAATCACTACGACTACGGGCGACAATTATGTAGACAAACAACGAACAGATCCCACTGGGTCTACGTTAATTGCTGTATACCAATACTACTACTATTACCACTACTACTACCACTACTACTACTACTACTACTACTACTACTACTACTACTACTACTACTACTACTACTACTACTACTACTACTACTACCACTACTACTACTACTACTACTACTACTACTACTACTACACTACTACTACTACTACTACCACTACTACTACTACTACTACTACTCTACTATACCGCTTACTTACACTACATACTACCATACTACTACTACTACTACCATACTACATACTACTACTATAAATACTTTACTATACTTACTACTAACACTATACTTACTACTACCATACTACTCATATACTTCTATAATACTACACTACTACTACCACCACCACTACTATTTACTTACTGTATTAGTACTATGATACTACTATACTATAACTACACTACACTACTACTGCACACTACTACTTCTACATAACTATACTACTACTACCACTATACTCTACTACTATATACTACCATACTACTACTACTACTACTACCACTACTACTACCACTACTACTACTATACTACTACTTACTTATCACTCTACTACACTACTATTCTACTATTACTATAATATACTACATACTACCACTACTACTATACTTACTACCATACTACTACATCACTATTTACTACATGTACTACCACTTACTTACTAATATTAAAATACATACTACTACTATCTACCTACCACTACTATACTACCACTACTACTATACTACCACTACTACTTCTATTACTTCTACTACTCTATACTACTTCTACATTAAATACTACCACTACTACTACACTACTACTATAATACTACACTACTATTGCTAACTTTTATCCTCCTACGGCCTACTACACTCTAATACCACTTACTAACTACTACTACTGCACTTACATTCTACTACTACTACTATATAACTTGTACTACTACCCACTACTACTATACTACACTATACTACTACTACTTCTACTACTATACCCTACTACTACCACCACCACTACTATTACTACTGTAACTTGCTATTGTATACTACTACTATTACTACGACTTACACTACATACTATACCAACCACTTATACTTTACTACTACTACATACTACTAATCTACTACTATACTACTACTACTACACTACCACTACTACTACACCACTACTACTTTACTACTAACTGTCTATATACTAACTTATACCACTACTACTACTAACTACTTACTCTACTATCTACTACTACTAATATTATTCTTTTCTTCTAACCATATACATACTGATCTACTTTCTTACTATTACTACTACTACTACTACACTCCTGCTCATAATTATGAATATTTTGTTAGTAGCTTAAGTTCTTTTCCTATATCGTCCAAATTTTCTCAAGACAGGTTTATTTCACAAAAGCCGCGTATGTTGAAGCATTTTTTTGATATCCTTGAGATGATTTAATTAAAAATAAATTACGTTTGAGGCGCTAATAACAAATTACCATATTTATTTTTTTTATCCACAAAAATCATGAAAAAGGTATTAAATGAAAATAATTTTAAAAAACAATCCCCAAAAATGATAAATTTGTATCTAACTCATTAGTCATTAAATTAAATCAGAATTGTCGTTTACAAGTCTAATAACGCGCGTAACCACCACGTGAACTCAACAACAACAAGAAAACCCGCCATTTATAAACACAGCGTTTATAGTGTCGAGCCGGACGCTTAAATATGCTCAGCTTCCTGAATCTTTAGATTAGATAATTGTTTCACCTGGGGTGAGCAAAGATTATTTACAAGATGTACCGTTTCACGGAAAAATTGCACTTCACTAAATTTTTTAAAATATTCCAAATTTATGGAGCGATGAGTGTATAATACTTTACTACTTGCTATTACTTGCTGCTGCTACTACTATTACTACTACTAACATCTACTGCTACTACTTCAATTATTATTATTATTATTATTATTATTATTATTATTATTATTATTATCATCATCATCATCATCATCATCATCATCATCATCATCATCATCATTATTATTATTATTATTATTATCATCATCATCATCATCATCATCATCATCATCATCATCATCATCATCATCATCATCATCATTATTATTATTATTATTATTATTATTATTATTATTATTATTATTATTATTACTGCTGCTGTTGTTGCTATGTTTCGTGTGACGAGTAGGAATAACAATGCATTAAACCCATTTAATGAATGTCTCAGGTAATTTTACAAACAGGTATTTTACAATTTGTAATGTACAGATATAACATCATGTTACAAAGTGTATAAAACAGTAGAATTAATTTCCATTATATGAAATTACAACCTAGTTATAATGGGTGTTTTCGTAAACCTAAAGAAACATATATTTCAAATTTTCAATACAATTTATTTCATTTCATTTAGTAATGTCAAAGATGATGACTGGTGAATTTTCTGCGATGATGTAAAATCGTGTTTGTACCACTATACACTTGTGCTAATTATACCGTATAGAGTTCGTATATTATTCAAACTATCTTTTGACCAAGAACCCATTCAAATCAGTTAAAATTATCGTGTAATGGTTCAGTGATCATCAAAAACATGTTTTAAGCATTTCAAAGTTATACTGTTATATTGTATCCATTGAAAAGAGGACACATTACATTAACAAATAACATGAAATGGTAACACAATTAACTTGCTCGTATGGGAATAAGAGATAAAAATGGTCTTTTAACATGAAGAAACACAAAGTATAACATTATTTTCATCAAGAGTATAGTTCATTCATTATTGTTTTCCCAATTTAGGTTGTTAATTTGTTCTAATAATTATTGTGAACACAGTATGCTTTTAGTGTCAATGCTGGTTTTGACCAAATAGGCCTATGAAGAGTGGCACAAACGCAGTTTTGATTGATTGCACAAAAATACTTTTGATTGACAAAAGTAAATTATGAGAAAAAGTGTATCAGAAAGATAATTTTACGTTAACCAAATATACACACCTTTTGAGAAAATTTTATACCTGAAATAATTTTCTCCTGTTTGTTCAATTTTTGTACTTGTCAGCTGTAGATCAACAAAAAATATTGAATCTTCCAAACATCGTCTGTCAAATTACTAAACATCGGTGTCCAGTTTCTAAACACTCAGTGTCAATAACCTAAAACATACATTTTCTAAAGACATCTTTGCTATCAGTTTCTAAATATTAATGTTTAATTGTTACACACGTTTTTTGTAGTGTAATCATTAGAAAATACGGTATACACTTTCCGATCTTCCCATCAAGTATTACGAAAGAACTCTCATTAAATCGCAAAATGAAAAAAAAAATGAGCAGAAAATTAATGGAGCGTTAAATTAGTTGGCGTATAAATAAGGATATTGAGAGGATGGTACAAACTAGAGGTTACGTTATACTGGAGAAGTACCTTTTATGCTATGGAAAGATTCTTGCCCTCCTCCTGACAATGTATATGTAGATTAGAAAAAAATACTCTTGTTGAATTTTAAGAGTAGTATTGATAGCCGCCTTAGATCATTTCATCTGAAAGTCTTTCATATGACAATCGCACTTAATGCGTTTTTATTCAAAATCAAGATAAATGATTCTCCAAATTATTTACTTTGTAAAACGAATCCTGAAACAGTACATATTTACAGTAAATGCCCGGTGGTTAACAATATGTATGGGATGAAATTTTATTAATAATAAACCAGAAACACCAATCAAATATCACTATTCCCATTTTGAAAAAAAAAATCATATTCAAGGTGACAATTTCTTAACTTTTATCTTCCTGTTTTTCAAATATTATGTTAATTCTTGTAAATTTGGTAATAAAAACCCTGACATTGTGGAATTTAAAGCTCGTGTTAAATATATCAAAGACATTGGATACTTCTTAGCGAAGAAAAACAGTAAATTACCAGCACATTTGAATAAATGGAGATTGTGTTTCGTATACCTGCTTAAATAGACTTGTATAGGCCTACATAATGTAAGTGCTGCTGTGTTCAATCATGTAAATAGTTTCTTGATTTTTGTATGATTTATGTCTTGATTTGTATAATCAATAAAGATATAAAGAAAAAAAGTAGTAAGTACCCTTTATGCTAAATGTGCTTTAGCTTGCTAGATTAGAAATGATCATTATGCAGTAATGGCCATGGCAGACCGGTTTTGCTATTACATTCAAGTCACATGGATGAGCAGTTCGCCCGGGGCAGTTCGTCGTGAAATAATGATAATAAAAACAATGAACAGTAGAGGAAATAGTTGACAGGTATTACTGTAGGGTTACGTCCGCCCCGACAATAAAGGTGGTCCCAAACCAAGCATAAGATTCAAAGTACAAAAGTCACTTCCCGTCATTTAAATGAATGTGAAACAGATGTGCGAATGAGCAAACCTTTCTAAGGCAATCAGGTTGAATATCCTAAAATCGGAGACTACTGATAAACCGGCCCAATTTTACACAAGTCAATAGAGCAGAAAACTGTTAATCGGTGGCGTAATCCATGCGCACCTAAAATTCCTTCTAACAAGAGATTTACTTGGGATGAAATTAACGAGAAATACTTGTAAAATCAAACGAAAGAATAGATAATACCGTATATTTCCATAATCCATATTCGACCACGGAGCCAGAGGAAGTTTTCTGACCAAAGCCCGGTGGTGTCACTTCCTATTCAAAGGCGTAACGCATGATCGTTCCCCAAGTAAAAAAATACCCCCTTTTTCGCGTGGTTTCAAGTACATTCTCAGCAATTTTGACCCCTTTTTTTCACATGAAAACGGGTACAAATTAACCTTTAAAAAATATCTTTTTTTGCAGTTCAAGTACACTTTTACAAAATCACCCCTTTTTGACATTTCAAGAACACACACAAAAACACATTTTCACTTCAAAGGAGAACTCTGTTGTCCTTTTTAACTGTTTTAATACCATCTTTAATATATGAAGAAAACAAATAACAGAAAGGTACATTGAATTCAAATAACAGAAGCACATTGAATTTTCCCAATTTCAAAATTTCAAAGTTATCTTTCCCAATAACCTGTGTGAACAATTCAGGAGTTTAGTATTCACTATAATGCCTTGCTTGCATCGCGCAGAACAGTTAGCTCCTTATTATCATGACGTTTCCCATACAGCGAAATTACATCAGAAGAGAAGTCAAGGCACTTTATAATATAAAAAATATACCCTTTAAAAAAATATCGAGTACATCGTCGACAAAAAGGACCCCTTTAAAAAAAAATCGCGTACATTTATATTCGCGAACATACTTTCAGAATACACCTTTTTTCGCGAAAAATGGAACGATCATGCGTACACATGGTCAATATGAGTGACACCACCGGGGACCAAAGAGGTATCAAAGAAATTGAGTCGCAGCTGCTGGGTTTCTACGGTCACACCAAGTTACTCTTCGAGTGCTTTGATCTTTTGATTATCGATGTTCCAATCCGGAAACTTCGTAGGAAGAGCTGAAGATGAGTTTGGATATCATTTGCCAACAATTTCATTTGTTACTTGGGCAAAGAATGTGATTTTTTGCCCTATAAGTAAGCAAAAGAAAGAATTGGAAACATTATGTAATGAAATTTGTTTCCAGCTTGAATCAAAAAGTGTTTTTATTTAAAAAAAAATGAAAATCATACTCTACTTTTTGCCAATTTTGACATTTTTCCGATCAATTCCGAGGAAATAAATTTGAAATAGTTATGATCTTCAAAAATGCATGTAGTTTGCTACGATAGATTATGAAAAAAAAATAGTGCCCAGGTGTGCCAGTTGAGCAATTTTCATCTATATTTAGCGAATTTTTATTAATTTTCTTTTCGCGTGTCCCTTGTGTGTCCGTTGTGGACTCAACAGGCTTTCGCGATTGGGTATACAACAAAAAGTACTTACAAAAGCATTTCTTACGTTAAAAATGGCAAGAAATTATACAATTAAACTGAATTCTATTGTCTACTCATCTACAGGAAAGATCCAGTCTATTAAACACATATACAGTAGGCCTATAATGTATTTTTGAGTGGCTGCTTCGAACATACAAAAAGAATTGGTTGTTTGATGCTTAATAAGTAATTTGAAGTTCAGTGCTATTAAAGTTGATTTCCCACTCTAAACAATACCCGTAAAAATGTGAAGAATTCCTAGCACCTTGATGCATCTCTTTCCACCATAATATTTATAATTGAAATGTTTTATAATTTACAATATTAATAAGTTAAATAACCGTTTCTAAAAAATACATATATAATTCATTTCGGCGTGAATAATCGGTCATCGATTGATATACGCCGTTAAAACCAACAACAACAACAACAAACAATTACTGCCTGTATTACGTTCAAACATACCACGGCCCTTCCGTAAATATACAGTGGAAAGTTCTGGAGTATAAGTTTTTGTCAAAGACCTCTCACCCTGTTTTTTAAAGTACGTGGAATAATTTTGTCCATAATGAAAAATGTAGAGAAAAAAGAACTAATTGTGAATGGTAATATGATGGAATAGATTTGTTTTCATTCAATTATAAAATAATTTGCAAGACAAGTACAGCATTACTTTTTTCATTCATTCTTGCTCCATACAAAATCTATCAAATTACTAACGAAATAAAATTTAATAAAGAGTTAAACATCAAGGGTGAGAGGATACCTCCCAGGAAAACATCGGGATGAGAAGACACGTTCCCCTTCCCCACAGGATCACTATAATGCTTACCTGTTGCGGTAATCCAAAATTCTCTTCCTGAAATTAGTCTGAAGTAGTTCGTGTGCTCCTAAGTCAAGACGTCGTCGTTGTGACCAGTGATGGTACCAGAGAAAAACCAAAGATAAACTGTACTTCTGATAACTTTGATAGGTGTATATATATAGGCCTGGGATTTCCCTAGATTCGTATTGTTTCCTAAGTCTCTCTACCTCCATATATGCATTTCATTGTACATCATGGGATACTGCATGGGTGGTTCATTTATTTATTCTATTTATTCATTTAGTTAGTTAGTTATTTACTTACTTATTTATCTAATTATTGATTGATTGATTGATTTATAATTTCTCTACAATGTTAGCAATTTTAGCATGGTAACCCTTTCAGTTAAGTAACTACTCCGCCGAAGGGTCTTGCTCGCAATTATACAGATAAAACATTGTGATCAACAACAAAATATACACTATTAAATACAATACAATATCAATTGAATTAAGAACAATAAGTTAACTTATAACACATCATTACAATTTTCCAAATTACTACTGATTTTTTTTTTATTTCTGAACAGATGTGCACATACAATATTTCTACATTTTCTTCTCCCTCCCCATTCCTCGGTTTTTTTCTTTCTTCTTTCTCAGTCTTCATCACTGTCTTCTTTCTGTTTCTTTTTCTTTATTTCTTATTCTTCTTGTTCTTTTTTATCTTCTCTCTCTTTACCCTTTCTTCTTTCCTTCCTCATTTCTGTTTTTTTTTCTCCCTCTTCATATTCGTCGTCGTCCTCCTTCTATTTTTCTTTGTCTTCTTCATCTTCTTTTTCTCCCTTTCTTCTCATTCTTTTTCTTTTTCCTCCTCCTCGTAATCTTCCCGCTTTTCTTCTTTTCTTCTTATTCTTCATTCTTCTCCTCCCCAGTCCTTCCCTTCTTCCTCCCGTCCTCCCCTTTTCTCTTTCTGCACAATTTTTATATTCTTTCTTTCTTTCTTCTTTTCTGTTATCATTCATGTATTACATGTATGTTTACTGGTTATACTGCCTGGACTGCAACCCACATTGACCAAAAATATGTCATAGTTTATGCTCAGGAAAATGACTGAATACAAAAGTATCATTTGATTTTTTATTTCCTCCTAAAGATCCTTAGCTACACATTTCAGTTTCAGTTTCAGTTTTTCAGTTTGTAAAGTGTTAACAATATACTTTAGCGGTTCCCGGATCCCACGATGTTTGGTGTCCCTGCGGTTGGAGTTGGTGGTGAAGCCATCTCTTGGGACGAGACGACAGTCTTTCCTCAGGGACTTCCTCTTGGTGTCGATCAGGCTTTGTGGCCCGTTGTGCCAAAGTATATGGCGGTGGACTGGATCAAACCTATACCTGCCCTACCCCTTAGTACCCCTCGTTAACAGTTATTAAACTTCAGACAAATACAATATAACGACTGTGACTACCATTGAATGAATAACAACTGTTTACGCAGAAATGCCCGGCAAATGGCCAGTTCAACAATTTATTAATCTTATACAAATTACAAGGGTCCTATATAGCCACTGTTACAATTCCCAGTGCACCAAAGTGTATACTTATAATATTTCTTTGTTCACCTTGTATAATAAGTATTATTGCATATCAGTATATGGAACTTACAGTTTTGTTGGGAGAACTTCCTATAATATAACTCCTATGACTTTATAATTTTAGCTGTAAAACTTAAACTTATTCTGGGCAATGCCCTATATTATTATATACCAGAAAATGGGACTTAGAATGATTTATGGGATAACAATGTAATATAGGATGCTATGGGGACTTAGAATAATTATAAACAATTTATTCTTATAATATATGAAATAACTATGGGACTAGAGAGAGCTTTTGTATATAAGCGAATCGTGAAACTTATTTTATTAAGAGGGAAGGAAGGAAATTTATTTATCGACTGGCGTTCCCTGACATCTGTATGGAGCGTAGTGGCATCAGTACCTCTGCTGTGGTGACCTCAGGAACTTAGCTTCTGAACAGTCAGCAGTTACCTCTGTCCTGCAACTACCAGTACTTCTCATCCCGTCGAAGGAGTTCCCTCAGTCCTGCAACTACCAGTACTGCTCGTCCCGTCGAAGGCCGGTGAAACCAGGGGATGAATCCAGCCAGGGGAATCGATTTACGCGAAAATCACTTTTTTTCAAATTCAAGTTTATTTCCACAATCTCAATTAAAAGTAACATGTGATACAAGATTAAAAATCATATACAGTATAATAATAATACAAATTAATAAGAATGAGCAAACTATACATAAACAACGACAACAGCAACAAAACAGTTACAAAACCACAAATGCCGAGTGTGGGGGTGGCAGCACAGGCCATTGACCTTTCTAAGGCTACCTCCATACACAAAAAAAAACTAACATAAAAAGATCACATTACCATAACAAAGACGAGGAATGTAGCCTACATGTAAAGGCAACAACAAATGGCAGGTGTTAAAATCAGTAGGAATTTAAGAGGTGTAATTTATAAGAACGTTTAAATGCATTGGGTGAAGGAGAGTTCTGTATATGAATAGGCAGCTCACTCCACAATTTTGGCCCTAAAAACTTGAGAGTTTGTCTTGATACCCTGTATTTTAGAAAAGGCAAATGGATGTCTTTCGACTGTCTTGTATTATAATTGTGAATCGAAGAATTTGTAACAAATAATCCATGAAATATTGGTGGAAGTAAATTATTGAAATACATGTACATAAAACAGCCTGTCTGCAGTTTGCAAATATCAAATATATTTAATAATTTTAATTTTTTAAATAATGGTGCAGACGGAGATCTAGGATGGGAATGTGTTATTACACGGATGGCTCTTTTTTTTTGGAAATTAAACAATTTGTTCAGGAGAAATTTGGCACAATTACCCCACACGATGATGCAATACGATAGGTATGGCAAAATTAAGGCATTGTACAAGTTAGTTAAAATTCTTAAAGGAACAAAACACCTTAGTTTACTTAAAAATATTAGTTCCTACCTTTTTTTTCACCAAGTAGCCACATAATGTGAATCCCCTTGTTATACCGGTCAACAAGATGATTGCACCAAGTCAATTTATCATCTATATATACACCCAAAAACTTTGTAGAATGTACCAACTGAATATTTTGATTATTTAAGTTGATGTCCAGATGATGGGTGTTTACTTCTTTATTTCTTGGCTTAAAAATCATGTAGTTACTAGTAGTTTTATTTACATTTATTAACAACTTGTTTGCAGAAAACCAAGAGCTGATTTTTGGCAATTCAGCATGTAATATTGTAGAAATTTCATTTATGTTCTGCCCTGATATAAACAAATTTGTATCATCTGCAAATATTATAGGGCATAATGGTAAACTAGCATATTGCACATCATTTATATATAATAAGGATAACAAAGGCCCTAAAATAGAACCTTGGGGTACGCCAACTGTAATTTGAAGTGTACTAGAGGTTTGGCCATTTATGCAAACAAATTGCTCTCTGTTGTGCAGGTAGCTCTGGAACCAACTGAAGATTTTGCCCCTAAACCCATAGTATTGTAGTTTTTGAAGTAAAATATCATGATTAATACAGTCAAATGCTTTTGACAGATCAAGAAAAACCCCAAGGGCAATATCGCCAGCTTCAAAAGAATTACTTATTTTATTAATGAATTCATATAAAGCCATATAAGTTGAGTGACCAGTACGGAAACCAAATTATTTATTATAAAGAATACTATGTTTTTCAATGTAGGATATTACTCTGTTATATACTAGTCGTTCAAACACCTTAGAAAATACTGGTAAAACTGATATTGGTCCATAATTTGTACATTGGCACCTGTCACCACTTTTGAATACAGGCACGACTTTGGCAATTTTCAGCTGATTGGGAAAACAACCTTGATCAAGTGATACATTGAAAATATGTGAAAGTGGGAAGGCAATAAGATGAATACAATGTTTGAGAACTTTAGAATCAATTTCATCAAATCCTTGACTTTTGCCTTCTTTCAGGTTTGAAACAGCAGTAATAATTTCAGCTGGCGTTACTGCATGAACAAACATGGAATTGGGATAGTCTCCTTGCAAAAAGCTACACGGATTAATATTTGATTGCGGAATAGTGTTTGAAATGTTTTCAGCAATAGTTATAAAATACTTATTAAACTGTTCAGCTATTATGGCTTTGTCTTCAACAAAATTGTCATCAAATTTTATTGATGATACTTTATTGTTCGTACTTTTATTCAAAATATTGTTTATTACTTGCCATGTGCCTTTTAAGTCATTTTTTACCAACCTGAATTTATTTTCATAAAACTCTCTTTTGGCTTTACGTAAAGCATCATTAACAATGTTTCTGAACTGCTTGTATTTGTTTTCGCGAAATGGACTTGCGTTTTTAATAAATTTTCTGTACAATATATTTTTCTTGATACATAATCTTTTCAATTCATCACTGAGCCAAGCTTTTTCTTCCCTTTTTCTGTTACCCCTACTAATTTTGACAGGAAAATGTACATTATATAGGGCCATGTGTCGTGAAGTGGGGCCTGTTTGCGTTTCATTGGCAAATTTTGAGTGTTGCGCGACATTCTGGATTTAAACCTCTGTAACTTTTAAAATATACATGCTAGCATAGTAAAAGTATACATTTTCTGAAAGGAAATAGTCTCATCTTTCCAATTATGGTCACTAAAATGAAGTAGGGGTGTGTCTTAAGGAAATATGAATCAAAATATTAAAAAAAAGTGAGGCTAAAAAGTAGGGTCATTTCAAAGTGGCCTCACATCTACATCAAAGCACCTACCCCCAAAACAAGCACATTTTTTGTGATGTACAGATAATTTCCAATCCAACAAGACTAAACTCACAGGGATACTCCTAGTAGAACTATTTTTATGACGTTGGGAGCAACGGATATCAAAATTTGCTTGAAAAATGTGTAAATATTACATAAATTCATAAAGTAAGCCCAAAGTCCACTTGGAGGCCTTCTTATTGAATCTGTCAAACCACAATGAAGTATTTTTAATGCAGAACCAATATCTGTTCATAATCAGCAAAAATTTTTTTATGGTAACACTTGCCTAAACGTTTCTTTCTGAGTTGTATGTTTGTCTTACCTTGTCCTAATTGATACACTATCCAAACTTGTAAAGTAATTAGTTAATTAAGTGTAATTCCTTAACTTCAACTGCTATAGAAGTAATTAGGGTTTCATTTCAAAGAGTGTTGAATGAGCTGGAATTGCCCTTCTTCTTCTTCTTCTTCTTCTTCTTCTTCTTCTTCTTCTTCTTCTTCTTCTTCTTCTTCTCCATCTTTCTGTATTAATATTAGTAGTAGTAGAAGTAGTGGTAGTAAAAGAAAAGAATAATAGTAATTGAACTGGACTAGGTAATCGTGTCAATTTATTTGGAGATGTCTGCACATCAGTATTAGATTCTGTCAAGCTCATCCCTACTAGCTGAACATAAATTAGTGATTTATTCTATTGTATATTACACGATTAGACCAAAGGACATTCTCATTTTCCCCACCAGA
>JZLH01S0347519.1:36186-53181 GCA_001188425.1 Eucidaris tribuloides
ACACACATCACAAAACGCATTTGAGGTAATTATATTCGAGAAAGTTTATTTAAGTAAAAATATTTGACAAAAAATCATTTGACAAAACACATATTCGACAAAGTTTATTTGATAACATATATACATATGATAAGAATCATTTAAGAAAACAATATTTGAAGAAATATACATACTACAGAGATTCATATCATGGAACTGGAACGTCAAACGAGTGTTGTACATTTAAGGTATTATGCTGTTTTTTAAAAAAGATTCATTCATAATACACATTACGGTAATGAATAATTCCGAAATTCACTAGAGAGTTGATGGCACACAAAATCCAGCCAACCGCAACGAGATTTTGAGAGATAAATGTGTTACGAAATTACCCCATCCTAAGAATATGCATTTCGGAAATATTATAGAGAGGTAAATGAATTCCATTTCCTACCCGGATGTAAGGGGGCAGTAATTCTGCGAATGATAAGATAACATGGTGAGTGAATCATGCACTCTTTGCGAAAATGAACAGGTAAACACCTTGCAAACAAATAAGTTTAGGGTAAGTTCTAAATAAAGTTTCGAAATAAATACATTATTGTATTAACTTACACATGCATTTAGAAAAGGTAATGAAAAGTGCTTGTACATCAAACATTATACACGTCATATACTAGGTGTTAAAAATAAGATTTGTCAATTTTAGTATTTAATAACACAAAAAAAGATACACGAGATTATATTGAGTATAGTTGCAGTTGAATAGTGAACATTTATGGTGAAAGTGGTTTGAATAAGATATCAATATTTAGTTTTATGTAATTCAGGCTTATTTAAAAAGTTAGGGTTCAGATTTTGCTCAATATCCACCCCCTGTACAAAATTGAAACTCTACAGAAATCAAATTGTGTGTGTGGGAGTGTGTGTTCAGTCCCCACACAATAGAAATAGACAATGGCTGCCAGAGACTGCACATTGGAGACTTTGGTATGCAGTCATTTACAGACTACGTCCGAGGAAGATAAATGCTTTATTAATATTCATAAGTAGCCTGGCGACTGCTAGACTCTATTCGCTATCCACAGCCATTGTCTATTTCTGACTGAAGTCATCCTGCACTTCAGTCAGAGTCCAAAGCCAATGTTACATCAATTATGTCAAACCAGTTGAAACCAGTCTCATCAGTAACAATTTTTGGCAATATAATCGGTACATGTGACTTGGATTAACCAATCACAGTTCGGATGGGAAAACCCAGGTTCTGGCCTGACACACCCTTTTTGTCAGTGCGTCGGTTAAACGCAATGGGGCATGATGTATTGGTGGCGCGACTCCTAAATTCTCCAGAATTTAGCTCACAACAACCAGACTATACGCGATGAGCACTGTTCTGGCGGATCCTCCACGGCAGAGCTTCGGCGTCGCGAAAATCATAACCACTGGTCCGCATTAGCGGTGCGTCGTGCTTTTAACATGGATCAGATCCATTGTAATTTTTGACTTTGTAATTATGATACCACAATGTACTCCATTTTCAGAATTAACCAGCACTCTATATCATATGAAATTAGATCCACCTTTTTGTTCAGATGTCGGACATTGGTTCAACTTTGATGTGAAGTTGCTTTTGGTATCATACTGTCATCGTGTCGTTCATAATGGTGTCTTCGAACATGTCGAACTTGTTTTCTGGTTGTAGCGGTTTTATTTTCAATAACATCAGGAAGGACCTTTTGTTCAACATGGCTGGTATTGTGTTCGCTTGTTTGATAACCCATTTTCGAGTTGTCAGGTTGTGAGTTGGTGACAAGTGTCCTGTAACAGGACTGTGTATTCGCGTATTGAATTATTTTTTTCTGAGAGATGGATGATGAATCTAACATTGACGGTTAATTTGTAACCAAGATACGGGTAATGTATATCGTCAATGTTATCTTTGCAATGCAATGAAGGCATAATAATGTATAAAATATATTTCGGTACAATTGCTGTCCTTAATTTGTGTGAAATCAATCTACTGCTGCACGCAATTTTGCAGCGATAACTATATATGAAAATGTTAAAATAATAATATACTGTATCTGAACACGAAAATACAGGAAATGTTTCAATTCATGTCTGTTTTTTTTTTTAAATTTGAATCAATCATCGCCGGGTTTGTATATGTTGTTGTTGTTGTTGTTGTTGTTGGAGTACTAAATTTGTTTGCGTGGATATTAGCAATTATTTGTACAATTTGATACGCCAAATCCGATACATAGGGTTTTCTTGTGAAGTTGAAATATTTCACTGAAGTTTCATATTTTGACAGAGACGGGGCACGATGAATTCGAATCAAATTTCAGTGTCCCCCTTCCATTCATCTCTTCAGACCATTTCTCCAAGGAGCTTCAAACACAAGCTCCTTGATTTCTCCACATCTTTTTAAATCGTATGCACAATTTTGACCATGGTTTGGACATATAGCTTGCGCGTCGGACAAAATCCATGTAGGCCTATACAAAGATGTCTTTGAATTTGTAGTAGCAAGATTAACTTTACGAGGAAAAAGTAGCTTGTTATCAAAATTATGTTAAAATAAAGAGCTCAGTTCCTTCATTTTGCTCGTTAAAATAACCGTGACCTTTCAAGTGTGAAGAAATACGAAACTAGGGCGAAAGGTGGTTTGGGGAGGTGGAACTCAAGTCTTAATCAGCTGTTGAGCCAAAAAT
This sequence comes from Eucidaris tribuloides, assembly GCA_001188425.1. Classification (NCBI taxonomy): domain Eukaryota; kingdom Metazoa; phylum Echinodermata; class Echinoidea; order Cidaroida; family Cidaridae; genus Eucidaris; species Eucidaris tribuloides. The sequence continues at coordinate 38,880 of JZLH01S0347519.1, forward strand.
GGGGTGCAAATTCGGTTCTTCTAGCTAGGAGTGGAACTCCTCTGCCTCTGCGTGTAGGAAGGGGGGGGGGGGGGTCACGCGCACCTAGAGTACCCGCCAGATTACGCCTTTGCAAAAGTGTGCCTCGCGAGTCGGGGAAAGTATTATCAAGGAGCTTCAAACAAGCTCCTTGGTATTATCAAGCTTTGCATAATTATTCTGCATGTATAGGTGAATTCCAACGCGCAACGTTTCATTACCTGATCATTTGGGTTTTTCCCACAGGCATGACAGGAAATGAATGTGCGCTATGTTTGATACATTTTGTGCAGAATTATTCATTCTGGGATACTTACAAAAACCCGCCCACCAAAAAGATTCTCAAAATACTTTGATAAGAAATAAATTAACAAATTATATCAAAATTCATATGATATAAAAAACAGTAAGTTGTATCTGAAAAGAAAATCATGATTCAAAGAGTGAGATAACTATCGGACATGAGGGATATTGATTGATTTAGCATGGTGTATATCGATGTATAGACTCACGTAAATTTTAACACTTTTAAAACAATACAATACTATACTAGACTGTAATATTTTGCAGGAGATTTTCTGCGTGTGGGACAGTACTGAAAGGGTTAAGGACTGGATGACAAACAGTGATTCTCTCCTATTGCTAAAGATCCGATATTATTTCATAGCCATAACGGCAAATGGGTTGAATCGAATTAAAACTAATATAGGACGGGTGTATGGGTTGTATTCTATGTATGGTGAGTGCTTGATGGATGGGTGGATGAAGATAGGGAAGATGAATCGACATTGATCGGTAAATTGTAGATAGACAAACGTATAGAAAAAAACGAAAGCCTCCCCCTTTTTTTTACATAGATGGCACGAAAACAAAAGTCAGGCGTCCCAATAGTCTGAAAACTCAAGTTTGATCAATTGTATTTTTTCATCATTTTGTTCGGTACCAGCCAGTTTATTTCTTGTGTGATCCACAATTTACAGACATGAATGAGGTTCCAAATGAAAAAAAAAGTTCATTGCCATTTTATATGATGTTGTTCAGAGGTCGTTGCAGAATACTTTGGGGATTACAATGCATGGTGATACCGGTGCATTTTCTTTTTTGACCCGGACTCATAATCTATAGGAAGTATGCATTCCATGATGCAATGACACATCGTTTCAAAGACAGACTTTCTTATGATACTAGAAGTTCAAAGTGAGTCCACCAGTTGTATTGATCTACAACGATCATTATGTATAAGATGGTGGAGTTAACTTTATGTTGTATCTTTCCTTTCAGACATGCGTTGATGGGATGAGAGGCTGAACATTAGAGATAATGTATACTCACCAGGAAGACGAGCATTCTCTGTATACCGCTGTGGCCGTTCCAGTTTCCATGTTGATGGTTGTGGTGACTCGGTGGAACACACGCAAAACTAGTCTGGAATTACAACTAAACTGGTTTACAGCATATAGCAACATTTACAGATGGTTCTTAATGCTGCCAATTCACAGGGCAAGGCTCAATGCATGCATTCTTCCATGAAAAACAAAACATTGTCAAACAATTTCACACTGGAAGAATAATTTGAAATAGTCTACTCCATGATCTTTTGTGAAAATCAAATCAGTGATTCAATTTCTATGGAAGAATGTATATTATGAAGGCCTTGCCTTGTGAATTCGAAGGTCCCAAGACCTTACCAAAAGCAGAGGGAGAACCAATGATAAGTAATACCTAGCAAATCTTCAGTCTCTTCATTTCCACATTTTCTCCCAATTTTTCAACACTTACAGTGTATACGCAATTGTTTACACACTTGCAAACACACATGCCAACTTTCATAGAAAACACACATACACATGAACACAGACTTACTTTTCTCCATACATCCAATACACATTTAATCGTGCATAGTCGCCCTCACGTACTACATTATGCATTAAGACAATATAAACGTTTCATCTGTATTATATCAATTACGTCAATATGATGATGGCCTAATTCGCCCAAGGATGAAGTGATTTGAGTAAGAATTAACGTCAAACAGATTCTGATGATTCTCTGACTGTCAAACGATGTCTGACGCCTGATGAAGTTCCATGGTGATGTTGGACGTTCTCACCCACTCATACTCCATAGTGGTTGCATCTTCCACGGTTAAATCATGAGCGAGCTGATCTTCAAGAATAATGAAAAAAAGTAATTCCCCCACATGACATGGCCTTCATTGTAGAAGAATTAAATCTACCCTTAAGTTTTATTTCTTAACTTTTATTTCTTATACAAATCTATCTATCTATCTATCTATCTATCTATCTATCTATCTATCTATCTATCTATCTATCTATCTATCTATTTATCTATCTATGTATCTACATACCCATCTTTCTATCTATATATCTGTCTGTCTATCTCTGCATGTATTTTTTCCGTCCATCCATCAATTCATCCGATTAATTAATATCTATAAATGAATAAACAATTTAATAAATGAATAAATGAATAAACAGTTTAATAAATAAATAAGTAATAAATAAATAAAGAAATCCATCCATCTGGCTATATCAGACTAATTATCTATTCATGTCTATATAACTATATTTATTTTTCCATTAATCTATCCATCCATCTGTTTATCTATCTAACTATCTATCTACCTATCTATCTATTTATCTATCTATCTATCTATCTATCTATCTATCTATCTATCTATCTATCTATCTATCTACCTACCTACCTACCTACCTACCTTCCTATCTATCTATCTATCTATCTATCTATCTATCTATCTATCTATCTATCTATCTATCTATCTATCTATCTATCTGTCTATCCATCCATCCATCCATCCATCCATCCATCTATCTATCCCATCATAAATCTAGCTTGTAATTGTGTGTTGCATTAATATGCATCGTATTCAACCCCCCCCCCCCAGCTCCCACATACTTGACACACGCAAAAATATAATGTCTGAATAATTAATGGGATCAATTGCCAAAACCAAACACAGAATGCTCTGAGGTTGTACTTGCAAAATGTTCCATATATTTTTTTTACAGGACAGTATCCTTTTTCCTATAATTATGCACAACAAGACCGCCCTCTATCGGTAATAGAGAAACATCGTGACGGAAAGGATGGAGTTTTATTACCCAATACCAAACACCGAGCTTTTCCCCCAAATCGTTGCATATTATGTGTCTCATGTCTTATTTTTAAATTTTTAGATGAGTAAAAATGTCTTCATAGAATATATTCAACAAAAGTAAAGAACGAAATGGATGGATGAATGAATGAATGGATGAATGACTGAGAAATACAATGTGTCCCAGAAAAATGTCCCTCTCGTAGATTACCAAAATTTGGTTTCATACTCAATTAAGTTGACATAATAAAGGCTTCATCAATGCATCAACCTGAATGGTAATCAGGTGGAAGGATGTGCAGGACAACAATAAAGATTAACAAGCTGGACATCGCATGAAGGACAAACTTTAAATGGAACACATCCTATGAAAGCAAACATGACCAGTACTGAATTTTGATTGGTTTTCATTTTAAAGAGTGAATGAATTTCAGTTTAGTTACATAATAACAACAAGAACACAGTCATTGACATGAAAGTGAAGCATGGAATAATGCATGGTATGTCTGTATTTTCTTTTTAGTAAACTTGGAATGGACCAGAAACACTGCTGTTACATAAGAGTCTGTATATTCAAAGCCAAGAAAGCGAGACCTTTGAAATTTTCACAGGAACTACAAAATTAAATGGGCTTTCTAAATATATCAACTTAATTGAGTATAAAACTTGATTTTGGTAATTATTCTGTTGTCTACGAGAGGGAAATTCTTCTGGGACACGCTGTGCTGGTTTGAATTTGCACTTCTCATTAACGTAACATCGTCATCACCGTCAGTGGTAACACATAAAATCTGTTTTTGCTTCCTCAAGTTTTACAAAAAAAAGGCATATGAATAACAAGGGGAGTCTTACATTGCCCGGGGTACACATGAAGGCATACATGTATAAACATTTAAACAAACACCATACACACACAGACACAGACACACACAGAGACACAGACACACACACAGACACACATACACACACACACACACACACACACACACACACACACACACACACACACACACACACACACACACACACACACACACGATCAGTGGCGTAGGCAGGCGTCTTCACACCTGGGGGGTATGATTTGCTGTCGCAGAGGGGTCTATCATAATGCATGTTATTTAAACACACACACACACACACACACACACAACACACAACACACACACAAACACACCACACACACACACACACACACACACAACCGCACCCCAATTCCCTACTAAAGACTTTTCAAAGATTTCTCCCTCCTGCCCCCTACACGGTCGTAAAAAAGAAGAAATAAACATAAAATATATGTCACTTGCTAACAGGATAAATTGATAAATTTGTACATTTTGTGAAACATAAATATACACATACAAGGAAAATACTAGGGTGAAAAATATAAATATTCAAACTTGCAAGGTCACTTTGCATTCATACTTTATCATTATGATATGAATTTGGCACTTTGGGTTGTGTGACTTTATCAGGGTATCGTGGTGATGGGTCACGTATAAAAGCGGCAACAAGTAGCCGACAAAATTGATACCTGGGTGGCATACAAGCAATTATCTTAATACTTTGGGTGCTAACAGCGTACCGGCTCGCCCACATGTAACATCAATGAGGGACTATCGGCGCACCGGTTCGCCGAGAAGACAATCGGTTCCATGTTTCTTAATTTGAATGATAAACATGACTGAACTTCCTACCAATTATATTTTTCGTAAAATCAAGACACATTGAACCAACTAAATGGGTAAAACTGTCATGTATCGATAGCATTTGGAATTTTACAGACAATTGTAAGTTTTTGAAAGGTATTACGTATAAGTGCACAAGAATCCAGTCTCTGGTTAGCAAACCTAGATTTTTAGCCCGGCACTTAAAGTGTTAAACACACAGACGCAGACACACAGACACAAACACACAAATATTCAAACACAAGCAGACACAGTGGTATATTTATGAGAGAGGAATTGCCAGCACATACAATGATTGAGTGGCAGTGTAAAATTAAAAAAATTACAATCTCATTTTGTTTTGTCTTGTAGTGCTTATACGCATAAAATGAAGTGCACAGATCAAGGTGTAGCGCCCTCATTGTTACATTCATTACACTCGTGGATCGGTGAATTGGACTTACATGTACAGTACTGAATTGAACTAAATGAGACTAATTATTTGAAAATCCCGACGACTAAAATCAGTGACGGAGGGGGTGGGGTAGTGAGTGGGGGGGGGGGGATGGCTGACACCCATCCATTCGGTGATATGAAAGTAAGAATAGGACCTTTTTCGATAAGCAGTCTTGTTCTCCACCCAATCCCAAACATGGAAGGCATGGCAAGGAATGGTTAGGAAATTCAAGATGGATATTACAACGACACAAATAGAAGCGGAGAGTAGAGGAAGATGGACAAACAACTTTGGTTATTGGATAGGTAGGGTAAGGGGAAACGGGCTTCAAATGCTTCCTTCCCTTTTCATAATTCCTAGATCCACCGGGAAACTTTTAATGATAGCGATGAAGATGTTTGATGTAAATTACTCGTGAAATTATTGATGCCAAACCCTAACTCATAAAACCACTTGTACACTTCGTCATATTTCAAATATGAATTTATGTTCTTTAATCTAAATTTATAATCATTATGTAACAAAATATCCCTTCACTAAGGAGTAATAAAATCACATTATAACAAAATGTCAGATACATAATGTAACACTCTCAGTCCAGGAAAACACATATTTACATGTTAACTGCCATTATATATCATAAGATTCTTTATAATAAGATATTCAAAAACGTTAAAAACACACAGCTGAGTTTAGAGACTTAAACATTACACGTGCATGAAAATAAATTCTATTCTTTCACCAACAATTTGTAATAGCTTTAAGTAGTAATTATCCTGTGCTATACGTCCTTTTATAGCTAAAAATATAGGCAACTAATGATTGCGATGAAATTTCCATTAAATTACTCCACACACTTTAATCTTAAAACCATTTTCCAGTAGGCCTATGTGCTCACTGTATCACAATCCTTAATCATTGAGTTACATTAAAAAAAAATCACATTATAATGTCGTATAATAACAGTATAATAACAGTAATGTAAATGTCATATTTCAATATATTTTCGGTTCGATATCAGTTCATAACTACATGTATACAATATCACACAATTCTTGACATAAGATAATAAACATAAACGTTAGAGTACTAATCAAAAACGTAGTGTTCAAAAGTCTTTATGAATGTTATATACGTAACCAGCTTTAAAAAAAAAACCACTAAGTAAACAATATATGTATGTATTGCATTTTGTTAAAATACGTTAAAACATAAAACAGCTGCATTATAATGGAATACGTCGATATTTCATGTCCATTATCAGCCACTTAGTACATGTACATGCTGATACAGATTCAGATGCAAGCTGCTACCACGCCACTACACCGATTGTTTGACAGACAAAACAAACGATATCAAAGTTTTGAAACTTATTTCTAAGGTCATAAAATGTGCCTTTGAATGTCCCATACTTATCAATTAACTACATTAAACGCTTCTTATACGTAGTATTTAGTATTAAGAACCCAGGTTGTTGCTACAGTACATGTAAACATTTGTTGTTGTTGTTTGTTCAGTGAAATAAACTATGCATCAAAAATCCACATTTTGCGCGAACCCCAAAGAGGCTCAGAGCGCCTATAGTTATGACTGTAATCTATGTACCATACATTATAAATCGAAGAGAAAATTGCAAAATATAGATTGAGATTAACACAAAAATGAAAATGAAAATTTGACAGAAAAACTGCAATTAATAAACGAGTTTTCAAAGTCATTTTCAAAGAGTTGATCGAGATAAAATGCCTTATGGCAATGCGGAGATTATTTCGTTCTTTTGATGTTGATGCGGTGAATGGATTTAAGATTTCTGCTTGGCACATTATAGATTTAAAAAATAATAATATTCTTGGAGAATTTCCCATTGTTCTAAATACGGGACAAAAACGTTAAATCACTTTTCCTTTTTTAATGTCAGGCCGACGATGTGTCGAAACAGAAATTCATGTGCCGTCTGTAAAAAGATGGGGGATCAGCAACATGGAAGGTGAACTTTCTTAAAGCATAATCAATTGTTTCTAATTTATACTTTCTTGCACACTGTGACTAATACAATAAAATGGTTAAACCAGGACGTAGTGCATATTTTAAGTTTTTTCCCACAATTCTAGCAAAAGTATAGAGTGTGTGTATGGGAAATGCTTACAATGCGTAGTCCAAATCGAGTGGTGTACATGTATCCGCACACACACAAAGTTCTCCTGGGTCGGATGTTTCACTTTCTACGCTAACAGGAAGCGTATCCCAGGATTCCGTGCGATTAAGATTATCACTCAATGGAGGATCGATGTCGTCTGGGTGGTCACGTTCTGGTGGTACATCACGTGGGAAGGGTTGAACCTGCTCTGTAAGCTGATCCAGCTCCTTAAAGATAAAGCGAGGACGACCTACAGGTATCGGTCCAACACACGGGTTGGTATTATAGATCCGCACATTGAGCTGAAGTCGGTCATTTTGAATGAATCCGAAAAATGGATTTTCCAGGGTCGATATGGGGAGAAACATCGAAGTTCCAGATTCATCGCCGTTGGCGTCACTGTCGCGTTTCCACACGACTTCGTTTCGTGGATCAGACATGAATCTCCTGTCGAGGTTACGATGATGGTCGCGATTTTCAAGGCAGACCACTGTCCCTTCCAACACCCAGGTGTCGGGCCACGTGACTGGGACATCACCTTGGAAGACACTGATGTAGAGAGCCAGGTGGGTTCCTAGTCCACGATCTGTGCCGTTGAGGTATAATTTGATCCAGAATGTCAGACCCTTGGTATTGGAGAATGGGCCAAATATGATTGGATCACCGCTTTCTCGAGCCACCCTGTACTTACAGATCGGCAGCTCCTCAGTGAAGATATCCATCCTGAATTTAATTGTAACATAAGTAAATGGGAAAAGGATGGAAAGTCAAGTTGGGATTTTCGCTTTGGGGGTCATTACCTGATCAAGCATTATTGTGATCTTATTATCTTCTGAAGATAGCACATCCATTTTTGCAAAGATACAGTGAAATTTATGCAACGGAGTATAATAATCGCACTTGATTAGTTGCTTACTGAAGTTCATGATAGGCTTATTGTGTAACTACATTGTTTCATTAATAAATGGTTGTTATGAAGGTCCTCTTTTCAATTGAAAAGTGGCAGACTTGACAGCATACATGGGACCATCGGCTTGCGACTACGTGAAACTGAGGGATGGCTGCATGCACCTGCAAGTGCTTTTGTCTCGACCGTGGACGATTATCTTTGATTGCAACCCAAACCGATTTACATATATGATCGCCGATCGAGATTAGTAAAATTTTACAAATGTGTGCATGACTGACAACCATGGGCGGAGATCGGAGGGGGGGGGGTACGTTCCACCCTCGATTTTTTTCTTCGATTTTTAAAGTTATTTTTTTTCTTAGCCTTGTTAAAAGAGATATTCTACCTACAAACATGTTCAAAATGTGATGGAAATAAAATGGAAATAAATTATCAGAATTTGTTAACGCGGGGGGGGGGGGGTTGAAATTTACACTTTAGCGATGGTATAATTATTCCGCCTTCACAGTGCATATCAATTTCTTAACAACAAAAAAGGCTCCGCTTTTGCGCAGAGAAATACGAGGTTATATAGGCACTGGTCATGTACTACTGACCTCACGCCGCACTGTGTGGGAGCGTGTCTATTGTTTACATTCACACTCGAACGCATAATAATAAAGGCTGCGAAGATTTCTGACTGAGAGAAAATGGTGTCTGTGATTGGTTTTTGCCAATTCCGCGGGCCTTCTTCTAGCCAATAAAATTTGATTTTTACACTTTTAGAATCCTCAGATTTTCCACTACAAACACTCATCGTCAATATATTTATATATAGCGCACTTTCATTTTATGAAGCGGCAAAGTCAGAAAAAATTAGAAAAACGTGGATCTTCCACGTGTAGTTTTTTTTTTTTTTTACCAAAAAGGAAGTCTTTAGACTCAATTCCGCGGGTCATAACAATGACTTCAGTCACATATTTTGATCTAACCTTAAAGAGAAACCTTTGATTATCATAAATCTCGTGTCAATAGTATAAAGCTTGTAGATTTGCTACAATGACAAAAAAGTGCCAAAAACGACGGTTTTAGTTCCAGTTTACCATTGGGTTGCAAAACTCTAGACCATAAAGAAAGTAAAAGATCGCTTAGAAATTGATTTGATATGTTTCCGTTCTCCGCCCCTCCCCCTTCCATAAAATCACCGCTACTATACGGGCGACAATGTAGACTAACAGTGAACAGACCAAAATTACTGGGTTTACGTTAATTGCTCTACTACTACTACTACTACTACTACTACTGCTTCTATTATTATTTTGATTATTATTATTATTATTATTATTATTATTATTATTATTATTTATTATTATTATTATTATTATTATTATTATTATTATAATTATTATTATCATCATTATCATCATTATCATCATCATCATCATCATCATCATCATCATCATCATCATCATCATCGTCACTATTATCATGCATCATACATCATCGTCACTATTATTATTACTATTATTATTATGCTGCTGTTGATTGCTGTTTGTTGGTGATATTTATGTTTCGTGTGAGCGGGTAGCAATAATGATGCATAAAACCCATTTCATGAATGTCCCAGGTAATTCTACAGGTATTTTACACTTATAATATACAGTGTGTCTCAAAAAAATTGTTGCAGTGAAAAAACGCCCTCTTTGGCAATTAGAATAATACTCTTTGACATTATGCTTAGATCAACGTCAAGGGCCTAGTCTTAGCTTTCAAATCACGTTAGTTTGTTCAATTTGCTTGTTTTAATCTTGAGATATGTTTATTTTAGATATAAGAAAGGGTGAAATCACAATTGTGCCACTTTTACTGCAGTCCTTGCTAAAAGTGACACAATTGTGATTCACCCTTTTGTTGTTTACAAGATATCTCCAGATTAAAACAAGCAAATTAAAACAAAACAAATGGCATTTAAAAAGCTGAGACCTGCACTTGAAGTTGATGTTAAGTATCTTATGTCACAAGAGTATTTTGTAATTGCCAAGAGGGCGCTTTTTACTTGCACAATTTTTTGAGACATACTGCAGCATTTCTCAAAAATTGTACAAGAGAAAAGCGCCCTCTTTGACAGTTGGAATATACTGCTATGACACATATTTACATCAACATCAAGGGCCGAAGTCTTAGCTTTCAAATGCTGTTTTGTCTGTTCAATTTCCTTGTTTTGATCTCGAGATATCCTGTAAGCAACAAAGGGTGGAATCCTAATTGTGTCACTTTTACGGGAAGAGGGCCTGATGCATATTACTGACTGTACAAAAAGTGGCACATTTTGTGATTTTACCTATTCGTTGTTAACTGAACATATCTCAGGATCAAAACAAGTAAACTGAACAGAACAAACGGCATTTGAAAGCTAACAAATATGCCCTTGATAATGATGTAAGCATCACGTCACCAAAATGTTTTTATCAATTACCAAAGAGGGCGCTTTTGACTTGCACAATTATTTTTTAGAGACACACTGTACAGATATAACAGCATGTTACAAAGTGTATAACAAACAGTACACGTGACAATCAATGTTCATTAGGCCTATATGAAAATTACAACCTAGTTATAATGGCGTGTTTTCAATAAAAGCTTTAAAGGCCATAACATTTCAATACAATTTATTTCTAATTAATGAGGATTAGGTTTGCAGAGAGAATTAAGATGTAGAAAAAATTTGCTGTTCATCTCTGTATTTATCAAAATTATGATAAATAAGATCAAATGCTTGATCTGTTATTTTTAATGACTCAGAAAAAAGATTGACCCAACGGGATTCGAACCTGAAACCTTACTGATATCCGGTCAGCGCCACAAACCACCAGGCCATGCTGGGTAACGGCAATGCCACGGTTTACTTAGTTACAAATACCCGAGAATCATTCCTTGCGTCTGAGCTCATTAATATTAAATAGTCCCAGTAGGAACGAATTTTTAATTAATGAAGGATAGGTTTGCAGAGAGAATTAAGATGCCAGAATAAATTTGCTGTTCATCTCATGTATATATCAATTACTGATAAATAATCAAATGCTTGATCTGTTATTTTTTAATGACTCAGAAAAGATTGAACCCACGGGATTTGAACCTGAAACCTACACTCTAAATTAGTTGGGCAAATAAATTGCCCAACCTTTAACCAACACTGGGTAAACATACTGTCCAATAATCAGTTTACTATATGGTCGGGCAAATTAAATTGTCTATCAGTTGGTCATCCATCATATTTTACCCAACTCTTTAATTACCCAACAGTTGGTTATATTTTCAGTTGGGTAATTAGTTACCCAACAAATTTTACCCCGTATGACATTGCCCAACGATGAATTGCTCAACGATTATTTCCAAAATATCAATTTACCCAACTCTGAATTCACCTATCTGTTGGGTAACGTCCGATCTACACAGCAGCTTTTGCCTAATCTCAAATACTCATCTATTTAGCAATTATTACTCACTGATTTGTCCACAACATCTCTTTGCCTAAAGCTACGTTCCCACTTAGCCGAGTTGTAGTCTCGAGTATGGCGAGTTAGCGCGAGCTTGAACTCGCGCTAACTCGCCATGAAAATTGCTTGTTTTACGAGTGATCCTAAGTATCAACATCGAGTTAAGGCGACCACTTTACGAGTGAACCGAGCGTGATACGAGTACACCAGAGCTTGGTATGAGTTGTGATTGACCTGCGTGCGACTTGTACAGACCTTTCTACGCACTTGTACCGACCTACGTACGATTTGTGCGATCTCCCAGAGAGTAATCACGATCTGGTTAAGAGCTTTTGTACGAGTTTCACACGACTCTGAGTGGGAAATTCAACCCTTTAGCCTTTGGAATTGGATCCGGGAGTATATTTCTCTGACGAGGGAGGAAAATGGCAGCATGTATATGCAAATTCGATGCAAATATGTCAATAAAGGACCATTATAAATTAATGTACTACATTATAGTATGAATAAAAATATACCTCTGTCAAAATAAAACATCAAAACACTCTCATTAAAAACGTGCAATTCTCCAGGGTTTTTAAATCAATTGGAAAAACGTAATAAAATGTACAATTCGTTTGTATATAACTACGAAACAAAAACAAAAATAATCCGACATTATAACAATTCGTATATTCCGACAACATTAATTTATACACGTAAAGACACTCCTATATCATTTAAAGAAACTCAGTAACAGTTTTGAAATTATTACACAAATCATGAATTACAATAAGTCCAATTGAAACCGAAACACCTTAAAATAAACTGGAAAAGAAATAAACAATTTAGAAACTATATTTTCATCGATTCAATTCTTTCTTACAAATTGGTCCAGACTTGGTTTCAAATAAAAACAATTGATAATCAGATATAGCATCTATTTATCAAATTTAGATAATACGTTTTTTGACTACACCCGAACCAATCAGTCGTAATTATGAAAAAAATAATCATTGAAATCCAAGAAGATCATCAGGGTATGACGGCATCAAGTATGAAATCATTAAAACAAATTACACTGATCATATGAAATTGCGCACACCGTTAGATATTTATTCAATATTTCATTGTCAATTGGACATGCCAAATTTACTACAACTGGCAAAAGTTGTCCCATTTAAAAACAAAACAAAATATCTTCCCGAAATAACTAACTACAGACCTACCCTCCCTACTCAAAAGATATTGCAACATACAGTATACGCATACATTTTACGTTGAAGGGGTCTTTCTGAAATGATGCCTAACTCCGTTTATTATTGAAAAATTACAATTTTGTTTAAAAATAAATCTATGAATAATTTTCTCGTTCCTTCTCCAAGGCGGAGAGATTATCAAATGCAAGCGCCGTTCACGACAGAGGGATGGAAACATAATTTGTAACCCCTTTTGGCTCCCGTAGGGGTGGGGGTGTTAATTTAACACTAGATCGTAATTGGTTTCAGATTACCAATAAAATGGTTAAATGGTTTGGAAAGAACTTACAGCAATCAAAAATTGTCACTATGATCCTCTGAAGGGTCTCAGAAAGAGACCACGCCCCTCGAAGATGAAAGTGACCTCTATCTCCATAAGACAGTGACAAGGAGGATAAGGTTACTTATAGAAGATGATGGCTTTTTCTTCGCATCATTCATCCAAAGTACCGAAAACTTTCACTACAGTAAATTTTAAAGATGTTTACAATGGTAAACTACCTTTAGAATAGAAAAAGAGTGAGAAATTATATCTGGAAGAGGTATTGTTTAAAATATGGCGCGTTTCTCTCCTTACCACTGTCTTATGAAAGATAGGAGGTCACTTTCGTCTTCGAGGGTGTGGTCTTCTTTCTGGACCTTCAGAGGGATCAGATAGTGACATTTTTTGATTGCTGTAAGTCTTTCCAAACCATTTAAACCATTTTATTGGTAATCTGAAACCGAATTACGATGCTATTGAATTAACACCCCACCCCTACGGGCGAGCAAAAAAAAAAAGGTTACAGATTATGTTCCATCCCCTCTGTCGTGGGCGCGCTTGCATTGATAATGTCTCCGCTTTGAGAAGGAACGAGAAATATATTCATTGATTCATTTTAAAAAAGGGAATTTCCAATAATAACGAGTTGGACATCATATTTAGAAAGACCCTTCAACGTAAATGTATGCGTATATTGTATGTTGCAATTCTTTTGAGTAGGGAGGGTATTTCTTTGTTGCCATCTATGTTCAGAACTTTGGAAAAAATGATTATAGAAATATTAATTTCATTTGTATCTGCTATTGAAATTTTCATTTACTTCACAATTTGGGTTTATAAGGTTCAACAGAAGCATGGTATTATTTACCTTATAGATGAAATAACTGATTGATTATCAAAAAAGGGAACATAATAGTGGCAATATTTATGGATTTAGACAAGGCTTTCGTTCTTCTTTCGACTACACATATTTTACTACTAAAAAGTTAAATGATTATCGAATT
>JZLH01S0347653.1:1550-13216 GCA_001188425.1 Eucidaris tribuloides
TGTGTGTGTGTGTGTGTGTGTGTGTGTGTGTGTGTGTGTGTGTGTGTGTGTGTGTGTGTGTGTGTGTGTGTGTGTGTGTGTGTGTGTGTGTGTGTGTGTGTGGTCTGGAGGGCTGCGTGCGTGGAGCAGCGAGGGTTTTGCCAATCTTGCACTGATGACAAAAATGTTTTAATGCACTATGTAACTTTTAGGTTTATCCGGTTTTACTGAATGTGTTCTATATTTAAAAAAAAATAAATATAAAGGACTGCCTCGCCCGCAGGCCATTTTCAGGCCTTTTTAGGTTTGCCCCGCAACTACAAGTTTTAACCCATATAATGAACACAGCCACCCTGTATTATAATTTAAGTGTTTCATGTAATTATCCTCATTGTTATTTTTGTAGTACATGTATACTTTGGTGTTCATCTTATGTTTATTGTACAATATGTATTCTTTGTATTATTTCTGTATGTTTTTTTTTTCAGAAAAGTTGCGGAATAAAGATGAAATGGAACGAATGAAAAATGAAACTTTGTGGCAAAGGATTCATAACTTACAAATAAGCAGAACTATATGGCCTGGATAACGAACTAGTTTATAATGTGTTCCAAGTTTTATGACTATTTCTCCTCGGAACACTTAGCATACAGACTCTGAACCTGTTACATTTTTATGAGCCAGATCGTAATTGCAATTTGCGCATGTGCAAACCAAAGGTCATTTTGCACCAAGCTTGTGCAAGAAGACGTGTATTTTGAAAAATTGGGTATAGCTCAACATACAAGCTATAGTTGATAAAGTCATGTAATGCATGTTCCGGTCAGTAATAATTAGGAAGGTTTTCTTTTTAACAGAAGTTAGCAATACAGTGCAAGACTAGCAACTTGACATTACTCACTTTTTTGTTTTCAAATCAACCAACCTGCATGGTACATTACTGTTATTTGTTATTTGATTTGTATCAATTTGTATTAATTTGTATCATGCAGAAAACAACAATAAATGAAATGAAATGAAATTAAATGAAATTAAGATAATGTTAGATTATCCATTAAATAATAGACAATATCACCTTCTTTCTTCTATACCAGCGGGCCCTGCATAACATAAATGTTATTATTACCCTTTTCTGTTCTCTGTTCCAGTATGCCATTCATCTGGCCTAGAAAGCAGAAGGTACCATTTTTTTTTAAAAGTCATTGGCATGACCCAGCCAGAGCTCGAACCCCCGACCTTCCGATCGTGAGGCGGACACTCTATCCACTAGGCCATCAACCAGTTGAGTTGTTTTAATGGAAATGGAATTCCCATTCTTATATTGACAACCTTCCCTTGTCTAACAAATCTCATAATAAACACCAAGAAATCTTTGAGTATTTGGGGGGAGGGAGTCATGATTATGCTCTGTGTAAAGGCCACCGCACACTACACGATTTTCGGTCGTACGACTGACAGACTTTGGATCCAAATAAAAAAGCGCTTATATTTCATACACGCTGATTTATTTCAGATCCAAAGTCGGTCAGTCGTGCGACCGAAAATCGTGTAGTGTGCGGTGACCTTATAGAGATGGACAACGATATGTAACTAAACTGGTCCCCAAGTTACCTACATAGGTTAACAAAGAATGCTGTAAGTTTTTAAACGTATTTCATCACATGAACATGGAGCAATTCAAGAGAAATGTCTTCATCACGCGGGAGATAAAATGATTGAACCACCTTATACGACTGGCGCGCGAGTTCCCATCTATTACGCACGGCAATTCAGTAGCCCGGGGCTAAACAGGAAAAGGGGAAACAGAACAGAAAAGGAGAAAGTATGAAGGAGAGGGGCGTCTGAACCGGGAGTTATATGCAAACTGTCATGTTGCGTACAAGTGTTTCTCAGAGAGGGCATTTCGATTTTTGAAAACTATATGGTCTGGGAGGTCTCGAACCAAGTGTTTGGATGGAAATTAATAGCTGGCTCATGTTCTAAGTGTTTGGAGAATAAGTGTGAATGCCGAATGCCAAGGGAGAGAAGATACGCCGCGGACCCGCCCCGCCTCGAGTTGTGAAGTAGCGTAGGGGAATTGGCCGGGGGAATTCGACAGTCAGTTTGGCGCTTTTTTTAATATTCCGTCGTCTGGTGTGGAATCAAATTTTTAAATCATTCTGATGCATTCCCATGATGCAAGTGACGAAGGCGATGTATATATGGTATTACCAAACAAAAATAGGTCATCTTTCAGCCGAGCACGGGAGGCGTTTCTGTCCTTTTTCCCCATTACATTCGGAGTGAAAACCGAAGCTAAATGTCGTAATCGTCGCAAAGTTGAGATATAGAATGTGACTGCGGCCAATGACGTTCCAGCACTTAACCAATTATGAGATAAATGAAACATTACCACTGGGAAAGCCCCCCAATGTACTACGTATAATAATCTCGTCGCATATCATGTTAATAGGTCAAGTGGTTATATAAAGGGGCCTCAGGCTACCGTTGGTTTATATTACCACGTAAGGAGGCCCCAAACTCACAATTTTCAGGGATAAGGGGGTATTTTAGATTTTCTGCCATGTTTGTGGATAAAAATGTAAAAGATCAGATTCAAACTTGCATGTAATGAAACAGTAGAAAGCACCAGCACTCCAAGATGCGCATACTTTACTAAAACATAACTCGTGCTGAAAAAAAAAATCTTGCTCAGCGACAAACGAAAACTCTGTGAAGAATCAAACACTTTTAACGTCAGAAATGAAAATACATGGATCAGAAAAAGCTGCATATAATGGCAACGTTAAAAATCTCTACCATTGTTATTTGCAATTTATTAACGTGAGTATACACGTAGATTATTAAAGATTCAGATTATGTAATCCATGGTTATATCAACAAAAACGACCTTCTTCGGGTTGTCTGCGTGCATGGGATTGATATAACCCACATTTATTTCACGTGCATTAGTTCAACAATCGAGTAAATCGATTTACATGTACATGTATAACATTAGCAGTACGCCTACTGAGATAGTCAAGTAATTTGGGCCTCCATTCTTCTCTATACACTGCAAACACCGTGGTATTAAATTCAACACCAAACATGTCAAATATAGATACTCTACCAGACAAATCAATACCACAGGTTTAAAGGTGGGGAATCTAATTTGCAACCCTCCCATAACACAGCAAAACATTATTTATGTCCTTTGGCTATTTATAAAGGACTTGCCTGTGAAACATGAAGATCAGAAATTACCTAGATTTTGAAAAATGAGCAAAAACCCAAATAGTTGTGTAGTGTAAGGTTTAGACACACAGTTTCAAATCTCACTTCAGGCGTATTACAATACTTATGTAATACCAGACGGTTGACCTACCTCTGTGCTGGCATGTGTCAGGCACAAAAGGAATGCTAGTTCATCTACATATGTGTACAAAACCTATTGCACTTTGTTCTCAATGGCACTGTCCATGCGAGATCTCCATGCATGCACTGTCTAAAAACAGACCATTCGACAAGTAGAAATTTTGTCACTACAGACACACAAATCAAATTAAAGTGTAACGTTTACTATAATTCCACTGAAACTGCGTTTCCAGCTCCTATACTTTGCTAAAGGTTCTTAAATAGCATTCACTTCTATACACCAGTGAATTTGCACAATGTTAAATTTTAGGCGTGCAAAAGAGACGCGCGGCCTTTAAATCTGTCGTCCAAAGAAGTATCTTTGACACCATGGGTACCCTAAACACCAAGAGTGCTACAATTAACACCAGATCTGGTGTCTGTTTCCGTCAACCTCCCAGTTTTCGTGGTGGTGATACATGTGCCCCATAACCGAAACTATAGCGATCATTATATCCAGTACTTCACCATCAGCCGTAGACGAGCTGGTTTAAGTCTCACCTTCTGTTGACTTTGCGTGAGGAAATCTTTTGAAAACTGTTTTCCCCAAGTTTTGTTGCATAATAATGTAATATTATCAATCTGTATACACCTAAATTAACAATGATCAGACATTTTACTCTGGCACCGCACCCTGTTGAAGGGGAAAGTGCATCCCTTTATTACAAACCTATGCCCAAACTCTACCAGCCTTACATTTTGTAGGCAAGTTTTCGTATAATCCTGTGGACTTTCTTAAGCAAAGTGATCAGTCACATATTTTCTTGTTGCGGTCTGCTGTCTTTTGATCGGTGAATCGAGAAAGTCCATGGGAGTGGACGAAAACCTGCCTATAAAATGTACATGCAAGGTTGGAGTAACTTTAATCTTATTATGATTACCCGAAACCGATGAAACTTTGCTGTACACCCAAACTGTTTCCAATGTATTCATGTCTTTTCCAAAATGCAAATGGTTTTGTTTGTCTTCATCGTTACTAAGTAATCTTAAAACAAAACAACAACAAGAACAAAGCTAAGAACTATTTCGGGATTGGGTGGACTCTTGTTTTTTAAGTGGATGGACTTGAAGAACTTTAATCGTTTGCGCGCGCATTTTGCAGATTGGTTAATTGCTGCTGCGATACCGTTCCCGCTCGGTCGGACCATTACTGTTTTCCAGTTCACTGAGTTTGCTTAAATCGCCCCACTTGAGAAATTCGTTCTGCGTCGAGGCATTCGCTATACTAACATGAAATTTAATCTCCCCAATATAATATAACATTTTTGCGTTTTCTTTTCTGCAGAGAATGTTGTTTTTTCAAGCGGCTAATAATATTATATAAAAACGCCCCTCCCTCCCATTTAGTGTAAAAAGACACCCATTTTTCTTTAGTCGGGTACACTAATGAGCGCCACTTGAACAACGTTTTATGTAGCATTAGAGCCCCCTTGCCTCGGTCTCCACTGACTGTGTGTAATAAAATACCTACTAGTTTGCAAGAAGATACCGTCATGGCAAAACCGCTACGTTTTAGGCTAAATTCACACAAAATCGAAGGTTTCTCATTTCGTAGGTATCGTTTCGGGTGAGTTTAAATTAGCAGCGCGCTACTGACGAAAAGTTATAATTACGCCAGCTCGCCCATGGGAAGTATTAGAAATTTGGCTGGGATTTATTTTGTTTGATGAGATTGCGCTGATTGGCGTGATTTTCTTGTATGATTTCGTGGCTGTTCACCTAGCGACTGTCGCCTCTAACTTTGCCCGAGATTTGCCGGGGCAGCCAGACCTAGCGCCGCACGATATGAAGCATCAAGCCAGTTTCGGCGGAGTGTTTTGTTGTGTACTGCAGAAAACAGGGGAGCAAACTATAGGCGGCCTATCTAAATAGCTGTAGGCGACCAAAAGACGACTTCCGAACGAAAACGAACCGAAGGAAAAGAAAGATGAGGATTCAGAAGAAAAAAAAATGACAGAATCCTATTCGTTCGTGACGGGAGAGATCTCACACTTGGAACAAGAAAAATGCACCGGCGATTAATTTCTGAATTGAGCCCTTAGCTAATCAGCAATACACCGGGCCCGGGGGCAGAAAGCACCAATACATCGTGGCGAAATTACTCCAACTTTGACAGGTTCTCCTCCCCCCTATTGCCACGTTCGGGGTCATTTCGGTCTTTGTTTGCCATTTTGCAGACTTCACCCCGAGAAACTTGTTTTGACCCCCGATTATATTCAGTACTTTTTGCTGCTTTACAATGTTCACACCTTTATTCATTCATTGTTCGAGTCGCCATTATTTCTCAGGAGGTAGGAGAAAAAAAAGCGAGTTCGACAGTCTACCTATACAGATCGCTTATTGCTTTCTTAGCCGGAAGTCGCGCAGTATTAGGTGTGTATCGTATTCCAGGTCCCATAGAATAATTACTTTACAACCGCAGTCACTGAAGTGCCGAGTCGTAGAACCCTCTATTCAACTTATTTGTCAAAAATTTCTATTCTATTTTCCATTTTCTTTCATTCATTCTTCCGGTTCTCTGGGTCCTTCAACTTGGACTTATCAAAACATTGTGTTTCTGAATGGCGTCCCCGTGCACTGCCCCGCAGAAACGCGCTGCGGTGAGTTGCGGGTCGCGGACCGATGACGCACCGACGACCATTCACAAAAAAAAAATGAAGGCAGTGCGGCCCATTACAAACACCTCGCGCCCCTCTTTCTGGTGCAATTTTGGTCAATTTTCTGAAAAAATTATGTCGACGGTCTAGTATAAAAAAGACTGACCGATTTGAAGTCAGAAGAAAAGAAGCAAGGCATGTCTTAGATGTTTACCCAGACAAGAAGTCAATGTTATCCAAATATTGCCATGTCTAACCGACCATGGAGTGTATAAATATGTGTGAACACACTTAACTTTGATTTAAATCTAATGTACGTTGACGTCAGGTACTTGCATTTTAACGTCTCATGCACAAAACCATTTGTTTGTTATTTCTTTTCATCCATGAATTAATTCGAATAATTATGTCTCATGGTTTGACGGCAACAGCACGCAGATACACTATAAAACATGTGCTTGAAATGAATTTCAGGAATTTAAAACAGCGAAAATAAGTTCGTGTGTATATACGGTAGTTTGTTATACACCTATAAATCTACCTATTATTAGTGTATGTGTGTGTGTGTGTGTGTATGTATGTGTGTGTGTATTTGTGTATGTCTATCTATGTGTGTGTGTGTGTGTGTGTGTGTGTGTGTGTGTGTGTGTGTGTGTGTGTGTGTGTGTGTGTGTGTGTGTGTGTGTGTGTGTGTGTGTGTGTGTGTGTGTGTGTGTGTGTGTGTGTGTGTGTGTGTGTGTGTGTGTGTGTGTGTGTGTGTGTGTGTGTGGTGTGTTTGACTATCGGTGTGTCGAAATTCCCTCATTCCTGTGTTGAGAAAAAAAGAATAACATTGGTGATTTACAAAATTATGAAAACGTATCAGAATACGCTTTATTCGCACACAATGAAATAAAATTAATCTTTTCCCGCTTGATTCCAGACAATTTTAATTCATGATACCTAGTTGAGATTTTCAGCATATCCTGAGAACGATGAAAATAAAATAATTTTCGAAATATCTAAGAAACGGTTAGTCAAATAAAAATGCAAGTCAATATTTTCATTTTTCTGTTAACGTTTAAAACGTGATAATCATCGTTCCCATTTCTTTCATGAATCATTGACATGACACTTGGTCAGTCTGTGGTCAGAAGATATTAAGGGAATAATGAAAATAGTCACACCTCGAAGGATTCAGGCCATATTTTCCCGAAATGAGAGAGAATCCCAGATGTTTGCCGAAAAACTGACGTTCTGCGCTCTTTACGTTGACGATGGAAAGGGGGAAAGACGCCTGTAAATAGCAATAATAACGTAAGTATTACATCTCAACATTACTAAAAAAGGAAAAAAAAATAGACATGTTTTTAATTTGTTGTTTGTGTCAGAGTGTCTGTGTGTATGTGTGTGTAATATATATATATGTGTGTTTTATATATATATATATATATATGTGTGTGTGTGTGTGTGTGTTGTGTGTGTGTGTGTGTGTGTGTGTGTGTGTGTGTGTGTGTGTGTGTGTGTGTGTGTGTGTGTGTGTGTGTGGTGTGTGTGTGTGTGTGTGTGTGTGTGTGTGTGTGTGTGTGTGTGTGTGTGTGTGGAGTGTGTGAATCTTCGAAAGTGCAATAGGTGTATATGTGTTTAGTTGTTAAAGTTGATATGACATGCGCAAGAATAAGAGTGAAATTGTCGGCCTGTATATGTGTTAAGTGTAATAGCATGAACGTATCTTGAATCGTATACTTTTGTGCTGTTTTTCATTTCAAACGTTGTTTGGATAGTTTAATGTAAACATAATTTGTAAAATTAATTTAAAATTCATCGTGTAAATATATTGAATGGCACATACTATTTGTAATAACTCCGGTATTCAGTCCATTGCCTGAATGAGATATTTTTTTGCTAGAATATCTGATAAGACAATCAATTCTATTTAACAAAATATTCATTCAAATTCATTTATTTTCCACCAAGAAAAATGGAGTATATATGAAAGTAACATTGAGATCAAATCAAACGCAGTGGGGAGCCAACTTAAAGCACAGTGCTTGTATGGTTTGACCCCTTTCAAATGTCAGTACAATGTTACATAATTTTGTTTAAAGCAAAAAAAAAGTATTCATACTACAAAGTAAAGTAGAGATACAATACAGTACTTTGCATGATAGAATTTTGCTGGAAAGATGATTGTGGAAGTTCCCTAAGGTTTTTGCATCTCGTTTGACACTCCCCCCCCACCAAAAAAAAACTATACCTCCATATAACAATTATTGCAAGCAGGTGGTATCTTGACTGGTGCATCATTTCTAAACATAGAGAACTTCGTACAAATGGACGTATGAGCATACACTCTTTGTATGACATTGTACATAAAACGTTATGAAAACAAAAGTTTGAAAGCAACATGTGCATTTCATTCGTATTACAATAAGCTGTATATGACTAATTATCCTTGTAAATGAGATAGACGAACAAAAAGTGGAGTATGTTATATTTAATTATGGCAGCATATCGCTGGCAAAACATGGGGCCATGGGACATTATCATTATCTTCCGAACACAACAAAACAAAACCCGAACGAACGCCCGTTTTAAACCATTTTCTCTAATATTTCGACTCCCACATGCGTCCGGAATTGGTCATAGCCTCCGCTTGGAAGGACCCCCAGATAACCAACAATAAAAGACAACCTTGAAGATGAACCGTAAGTGTCAATTTTGTTTCTGTCGCCTGTCTTTTGTTCGCCATTGTTAAGGTCACTTGTGTCCCGTACACAATATGTCTGGGGTTTTTGTAGGACATTTGTTTGCAAGCAAGACGACCGTCTTACACCGTGACCTTCTAGTCTCTTCCTAATTGCGCATCAACGTCATGGTTTTTGGCCAAAAAAAAAGCGCGAATTTGGCGCAAGACCCCAAGTATCAATACGAGTAACGGGGATCGGAAGGTTGCGGCCATGAACAACGATGTGATCGAGAATGGCGATTATTTTTTTCTGATATACAGTCTTGTGATCGTGATTTCTATGTATGTATGTATGTATGTATGTATGTATGTTATAGTATGTATGTTATGTATGTTGTATGTGTATGTATGTTTGCATGTATGTGTGTGTATTCGTGTGTGTATATCTGTGTGTGTTTATGTCTGTTTGTGTGTCCATGTGTGTGTTTAGTGCATGTATGTATGCGTGTATGTATGTGTTTCGCTTGTGTTTATCTTTGTGTGTCTATGTGTGGTGTGTGTGTGTGTGTGTGTGTGTGTGTGTGTGTGTGTGTGTTGTGTGTATGTGTGTGTGTGTGTGTGTGTGTTGTGTGTGTGTGTGTGTGTGTGTGTGTGTGTGTGTGTGTGTATGTTTATGTGTATGATTGTGTTTGCGTTTGGCGTATGTCTGTGTGTGTTGTGTGTATGTGTGTGTATTTGTGCGTTTGTTTGTGTGTGTATGTATGTGTCTGTGTCCATGTGTTGTGTGTGTGTGTGTGTGTGTGTGTGTGTTTCGTGTGTATGTGTGTGTAGAGTTTGTCCTTTTTTGTATGTGTTAATATCATAATGTACCAAGTTTTGATTCTGAAAAAATAAAAAACAAATGAAGGAAGTTTTCAATTAAAGAAAAAACCCTTCTCTGTCTGGGATGTCGCCACATGAATACCGCAGTTCTTCCATTGTGACAAGCGCCCCATTCCCCGCATATTTGAACAACGGACAAAAGACAATGATGACGTCACAACACGCAGCTCATGCCCTCTCTAAGCCAAGTAACAATCAGCCAGCTTCCATTGCCAGCTGATTGCTGTGCAATCCATTGTCTTATACGGCCCATATTAGATTTTGTTTCACAGAGGCTGTCGCGGATCAAACTAAACATTGGTAGAATTATCTGAGAAAAATAATGGGCAAAACAATTGACTTTTTTGAACATAATATATTTTCACTTGCTCAAATTTTAAGAGGGAGGTGGAGGAGAAGGAAACAAAGAAGCAGGCGAAGAAGGAGAAGAAGAAAGGGAAAAAGAGAAGATAGAGAAAGAACTAGACTAAGAGATGATAAAAGAAAATCGGAGAAAGACGAACGAGAAAGAAGAAGGCGGAGAAGATGAAGAAGAAGAAGAAGAAAGAAGAATGAGGAGGAAAAAGAAGAAGAAGATGATGATGATGAAGAAGAAGAAGAAGAAATGAATGATGAAGAAGAAGAAGGACACAAGAAAAGAAGATGATGATGATGAAGAAGAAGAAGAAGAAGATGAAGAAGAAGAAGAAGAAGAAGAAGAAGATGATGATGATGATGATGATGATGATGATGAGAAGAAGAAGAGAAGAAAGAAGAAAGAAGAAGAAGAAGAAGAAGAAGAAGAAGAACACAACAACACAACAACAACAACAACAACAACAACAACAACACAACAACAAACCAACAACGAGATAGGAGGAAAAAGAATGAGAAGGAGAAGAGGTTTCATGTGAAACAGAAGCAATAAAACACCCCATTCCATGTTTGTTAAAGTAAATTAATAAACCTTTCAACACAACATGAAAACATATGGCCCGTAATAAAGACGATATATTTAAAAAAGAGATTGCATCTTTAAATCTTTTGCTATATTCTGTCTAATTGTGAGACTAACTGTCGCCTTCGCTGATTCTTATTTTAAAGAAGGCCAAGTCAGACGCGAATCCCAGCCAAGACCCTCACCAAAATTTGTCGCGGTCTAATATTGTGTCCGCGGCCGTATGTTGTTGACACATTAATACATATGTGAAAGAGATAATAAAATGAACTTAGATTGAAATAAAATGCGAGTGTCTTATAAACAGTGTGATTAACAATCGGCAACGGGTCTAATTCCCGATTGATTATAACTTTTTTTGAAAAACATAAAATTATTTGTTTTTACGTCCGTATCATGAGCCCTCTGTGACCAATTTTCGAGGGCTATCTCCCCCGGGTGTCACCCCTAAATCAGCCGCCAGCAGGGAATAAGGCGTGCGTGTGGGCCTACGCAACATTAAAATGTGACAATTAGGCGTAAATGAGTGAATGCTTAAAGTGATAGCGTTATTAAATGATATACGCCAGACCATACCGTGTTTATTCAAATCCCATCCAGTTAAGAAGGGACGCATATAACAAATACAGCGTTAAAGATTTTGAACTCATGTATGATAAGTTTTGGTATATAAACGGTGCATCTTGTGCGCATTATAGCAATTCGTAAGCACTCTGTTCATATCAACTTTTGGTGGAAAAATGTTAAATCTACTAAAGAAACGTAAATATTGATAAATGCTAATTCAAGGTTGTTAAAAAAAAGAGCACTAATGAGAAATATCGATTATTACTACTTGTAATAATATTTCTTCTCGATCAATCAGGTTTATGTGGCATTATCTTAAAGATCATCTAGGGTATACTGGTTGATGATGAAATATTTCATCAGAATTCCATATTTCATTGATCATTGTTGATTACACTTGGATGAGCGCAGAGCATGTGGCATGCTTTTGCTGGCTCTCGCAAGGACGAGCTCCTGTTTACTTGATTTTGCTATACTTGTTCATTGTTACTATAAGTATATGATTATGTAAGTTACATGACTTCAAATTCCCCATGGCACAACCAAAATCACTCTCGGGGACCGGTGCATTTGCCATTGCCGCCCAAAACTTTGAATAGCTTGCCTATAGAAATCGTAGCTCACCCTCCTTAAAATGTCTTCA
>JZLH01S0347653.1:34585-46796 GCA_001188425.1 Eucidaris tribuloides
GTCTGTCCGTTGTCCGTCCGTAGCGCTTTTGAAACTTGAACAAATTTGTGACTATTTGACCGTTTGTAACCAAGCTTGGATAGTACATGCCTTACAGTGATCTCACTGTTATTCAGGAGTCAAATGTCACATGTTATAGGTCAAAGGTCAAATGTTGATATATGTCTGCTAGTTGTAATTGGGGTTAGAAACTTTGCACTCATCAGCCCGTAAACTTGGATGACAGATGCCTTACTGGGGCCTCAATGTTATTTGGGGTCAAAAGTAACGTATGTAGACCGCAGGTCATTGGGGTCAAATATTAATATAACTGCTAGTTTCTATTGGGTTGGTAATTGTGGGATAATTTTGCAGTCATGTCATTTTATGAGGTTTTGAACCCAAATATGAAAGTGGTTTCTTATAGGTATTGATTTAATGAATATTAGTCGTCAGTCTTTTATACATTCAATTAAAAAAAGTGTATATCACTATTAAAATGAAACTACAAGAGCTGATTTTAAATCATGCATAACATAATTATTAAAGATCATATATTAAAGGATTATGTTTATTTCTGATGGCGAGATGTCTGTATGAAAGATGTAGAAATCGGCACGTTTTTATAATCAACGATAGATACAAAAAGTTCGAGGAATTCGTTTAGTTCTTAATGACGTCACCATCTTACTTAGATCACTGGAAGACACCCCCCCCCCCCCCCCACACACACACAGACACACACACACATCCACGGAGAAGTGAAACCTTTTCTTTTTTTAAAACTAAATGTTTCATTCTTACCACATGCTGTATCATATTTCGTGTAAAATTTTAATCCGAGTAATTAACGTTAACCACCACCACCACGAGCAAAGTCACTTTCGAGAGCTAGGAGAACGGATGACATACATAAGCGTCTGGATGCCTAGAGACATATCAATGCGTTGTGGGGCGGAGGATGATAGCAGTGTGAATTCTCCATTCCCTTGTTATCATAAGGAGCCATTTTCATGAAATGTAGCCGCTCAATTAGACAGAGGGAAATCCAAAACTAAAACAACATTCGTGGGTAGGATCAATTATATGAAAATTATGACGAGGGGGACCGAGAGAGGAGAGAGGAAGAAGAGGTGGCTTGGATCATGGACCGCGCGTATTCACACCAGATATGATATCAAACTGAATGCTGTGCTACGTACGATAGTGGACGCGTCACACGTTGCAATATTGCATACGTTATTCTGCAGATTTCATAGCAATTTTATGCTCGTTGATAATGTTTTATCAATATGTACATGTTCACGTACAAATTCAACTATTCAATTTGTCTTAAAGTGATAGGCGAACATTGTGGAGCTTCAATTTAAAAACTTGTCAAATTTTGATATCTGAACTACATAGTAGTGTTCATATGGACAAATAAACACCCTAGAATAAAAAAAAAAGTTTGGAAAGTTACACTGCCAATGGCAAGTTATGCATGAATAAATAATTAAAACTCGGGGCGAGTTTAAATAGCCTAGGTATACACACAGTAAGTCTATGGGAGAAAATGGGCAGGTGAATCCGATCAACTTACGATTTTCACTTTTTTCAAAGCACTATAAATAATCATTTTGAAATACAATTTTTGTAGGGCGTCATTTTTTAGACCTTATCAAAGACAATGGTAGCATTGGGAATCATGTAGCTCAGATTTTTTTTATCTGTGGTAAATGTTAGCCAGTACCTTTAAAGGCATCATTTAACAATGTTCCCAATTTATAAAATCTGAGATACACGATCCCCCTGTAAGTCTCTGATAAGGTCTAAAAATGAGGCTATGAAAAATTGTAGTTCAAAACGGTCATTTAGTGCTTTTCATAACTGACAATTATTGAGTGACCATTTTAGTGTTCCCCTATAGATTGCTATGATGCTATGTCAGAGATTAGTTGTTCCCATGGCATTAATTCATGTCCCGATGTAATTTTATTATTGCATAACGGCTCTACATTGTTGTGTTCCATTGTGTTTATTTCTCCATTCAAACACTATCCTGTAGGTCAGATATCAGTATTTGACACTTTCTAAAATGGGACTTTCATAATGTCAAAAACTGTCTAACATTCTTAATGTATAATGAGCGTTTAAATAACTAGTGTGTAACAAAAAATAGGCGCTTCGCGCGACGTGTTGTATCAGTGTGGTGCAGTTTGTTCATGGACTTTCGTCATAACAGCAAAACTCTACCCTCTATCCCATGTAATCCATTTTGATAAGTGGCTGTGCAGGATGCGATAGATCTGGGTAACTGCCTGTAACGAAATGTAAAAGGGGTGTTAGGGGCAGGCTGATATATTAATAACTATCCAAAAAGATGTGTATCAATTTATCAACGCAGCTTGTAGGGTAACGGACGATCAGATTGCAGAGGTCTAATTATCGTTACAATCATGTTTTCGTAGTCAAATTACTTCTATCTTCGATTTCAAAAGTGTCCGAAGTCGACTTTATGTTAAAGGCACCGTTTGATAATGTTTCCCGTTATAAAAAAAAATCGGAGCTACATGATACCCCATGCTACTGGTGTCTCTGATTAGGTCTAAAAATTAAATCCTGAAAATATTGCAGTTAAAAACGATCATTAAGTGCTTTTAGAAAGTGAAAATCATTGGGCGACCATACCAGTTTTCCCCATAGACTGCTGTGTTGCAGAATTTTTATCGGCCGATGATTATTCATGTACCGATTTGTATCTGTACATATTTTTCAAGTGACAGCATAACTTGCTGAAGTTTTGTGTTCAAGGGTGTTAAATTGTCTATTTAAACACTATCATACATTTTAGAGAGCAACGTTGGACAATTTTACATGGGGTTTCCACATTGTAATATAGTGTCTTTAACATAATATCGCATGTTTCGGATACCGAGGTACAAGTCCTATAATAGTAGAAGTTGTAGCAGTATAACAGTAGTCGTAGTCGTAGTAGTTGAAGTAGTAGTAGTCGTAGTAGTAGTAGTAGTCGTAGTAGTAGTAGTAGTAGTAGTAGTCGTCGTCGTCGTCGTCGTATTAGTAGTAGTACTAGTAGTATAATAGTAGTCGTAGTAGTGGTAGTAGTTGTAGGAATAGTAGTAGTAATATGTTAAGCCATTTTAAAGCATTTGCCCAAATAATGATTTCTGTTGCAATTCATTTTTTTTTTGGTTGTCGTACTTTTATGGAATACGAACCAGTTGACCGATTTGAATCAATATAACAGGCATTCTGCATAGATGTCAGCCCTAGATATCTAGTACTTAGTCCTTAGCGGATTAAAGTTCATATCTACTACCGACGTAGTCCATTCACATTTTGGATAACTCGCTCTTTGAGCGGTGAGCGGATCGAAAACGCAGCCATCAAATTAAACTCGTCGTTCATAAAATGTTTAGGATATCAGTTATAGGATTCTGTGACTTAAATGAAAGAGGAAGAGATCTGTAAGCGACCTGCTTTACCCTATCTAATGACTGCAAAGCATTTTGGAGTTCGGTGGCCCCTGATAGGGGGAACCCACGACGCTTCGTATAGGGACACACGGGGGGCGCGCGGGCAGCGATCGCTTGAAGGTACAGATGCACGGCCAAAATGAGAGAACGATGAGGATTCTATAAACGAGTTAGCCTTCTACCAAGGGGCTACAAGCGAGAGCACCGCGTGTCCCAGTCGCAACCTGTACGCTTTTACCGCATCATTTGCGATTTTGATAGACAATGAGGAATAAATTTGGGCCGACGAACCGTAGTCAGATGTCGTATAAGTCGACCCTCTTTAGTCACAATTACCGTTATAAAATATGAACGATGAAGGACGATTAGATTCGGGGTCGACGGAGTTATGGGACTTTGCGCGCATCAGACACCCCCAAAGCTAACCTCCCGTCCGGGGACAATCGGCCTAGGCCGCCTTAATGAAGTTTGAGTTGCGCATTGCGGCTTGTGGTCGGGGGAACTGAGGAATTAGCGCGAACTCCTAATCACTTTGGCCGTATTTCAAAGCCCCCTAGGTTCACGGTGGGTTGTCAACTCCTATACAATCAACGTGATCAGCTCGAAAGGGCGAATATCCTGCCAGTTAGCCAAGCAAAAAAGTAGTAATAATGATCATGATAAAATAATCTCATATTTTATGAAAATACGTGAGGGGAAAGGAGGGTAGTAGGGCCGAGAGAGCAAGTCGGCTGTTAAATTTAGCGCGCTAAGATTTTGGTCGTGTTCGTGTTTATACGTCTGCACGGCATCGTCGTTCAAATAGGAACAGCATGAACATGTCGCGGGGGGGGGGGGTAGTGTTTCGCTGCTGAGTAGACAAAAGGGAGGGGACGGAGGGGAGGGGGCAGAAGTGCTCAATGGATATTGTATGCAGATCTAACGATTTACTTCTTAATTTTGATGCATTATATTAGGTACCCGATTACAATATAATCATCGGAAAAAATCAGATTAACACTTTGATCTGTGTTTATCGTACTTGTGGCTGCGACAAGCCATGAACATAATAGTCTGTTATTTATAAAGAGATCACTGCGAAACACACCCCCTTTTAGTACAACGGAATTACAGTGATAGAACTTAATAATTCACTTAAACACCAATAAAATACGGCAGTAAGAATGGCGATTTTAAACCTTTTGTTCTGAACTCTAGTGTGGTTAAATTGCCCATTGCGCCGGAATCCGACGTTAATTAGCTACAATTATTATTACATTTGTATCGTACAGGTATGTCGTTTGTGTTTCCTGCTTCAGAAACAAATGACTAAATATTAATGGCACTCCTGTCAGATGACCATTCGAAGCAGTGTGAAATTTCGATACACCGTTGCTTTTCCAGAAACTCTGTTTGGCTATTCGAAGCCACCATACCATGCAAATCCGTCCCGACGTGACGTACTAGTCCGGCAGGGGAAAATACAGCAGTCAAGCATGGAATGTGACTTTGATTTAACTTCAAACCTATTTTGATTTATATTTGCATTTGCTACGACTTGTCGTACCATATTATGTGCCAGACCCTTTACCATGTTTACCGGAATTTTAACCCTTAGCCCGCTAAAGACTAAGAACGAGACGGGCTGGGGTCTATGGAGAATGCCTGTTATATAGAATCAAATCGTCGTCAACGGGTTAATTTGCCATGCCCAGTTATGCCGGAATGCCGAATTGTTTTCTTGCTAATTGATTCATCCTGGTAAATAACTGTATTATCTCACATTGGTCAAAACTTTTTTTTTTTTCATTTTCATTTCATTTCAGTTATTTCTGCAAACTTTTTCAAACATTACAAGGGAATATACGTTATCAAATGTACACATTTTACAAAAAAAAATGAATCAACAATTTTCATCTAACTTGATTCCAAGCTTTAGATTTGAAGAAAGACAAAAAAATATTAATTGCAAAGGTAATTAGAAAACATATCGAATAAATTCCCATACATTATATCCATGATTAAGCATAAGATGAACAATGGT
Source organism: Eucidaris tribuloides (assembly GCA_001188425.1). NCBI lineage: Eukaryota > Metazoa > Echinodermata > Echinoidea > Cidaroida > Cidaridae > Eucidaris > Eucidaris tribuloides. Next base: position 40,064 of record JZLH01S0347653.1, read on the forward strand.
TGCAGGGGTTGACACGGTGAGCAGAATGCGAAAACCCGTATTTCTCTGTTATTCTTGACACAATTATAGATAATCTCCAACCATATAATAGAGAGGATTAAGAAGATTAGACTTAGATTGATTAGTAAGTATGGATGCGCCAAAGGTGTATACGTAGCAGGGTGATGTACTGTAAGTGCATACGTGAACGAAGCACGTCAAGGTTTAAATTAAAGTCATAGGCTAACATTGTGGAGCTTCAATTTAAAAAATTGTCAAACTTTGATATCTGATCTACATAGTAGTGTTCTACTGGACAATTAAACACCCTAGAATACAAAATTTTTGAAAGTTATAGTGCCTACGCCAAGGTATGTACGGATAAACAATTTCTACTCCGGTGGATGATAAAATAGCCACGATCTGCACACAGTAAGCCTATGGGAGAAAATGGGCAGGTGAATCCGGTCAATTCCAATGCTTGTAAAGTTTAACTTTTTGAAAGCACTAAATCATCATTTTGAAATACAATTTTTTTCAGGGCTTCATTTTTAGACCTTATCAAAGACACTTGGAGCGTGGAGGATTATGTAGCTCACATTTTTTTAACGGTGGTAAAATGTTAGCCAGTGGCTTTAAGGGTGATGGTTAATATTTCTCATCGAAAACTCCTTTACTACTACCTCAAAACGAAAAACAAATGAAAAAAAAATATGTTACACTCATGGGGGCGGAGGTGCTCTCTGAATAAAATCTCATTTGACCATTAATTCAGTTTCATTCATTTTTTTAGGAGGCGTATGCGAGTGTAACGTTCTTATAAAGAACGTCCACATCCTAACATGGACATTTCGCTTAATAATGAGAAGAGACCCCCCTTTTTATGCCTCCGCAACGAAGTTGCTGGAGGCATCATGTTTTCGGGTTGTCCGTCCGTCCTTCCGTGCGTCCGTGCGTCCGTCCGTCCGTTACCGGATATCGTTACCGCGATAACTTGAGAACCCCCGATCGGATTTTGATGTAACTAGGACCAAGTATGTACTATGAGCCACCAATGAACTGATTAGATTTTGGAGCTGAAAGGTCAAAGGTCAAAAGTCACCGGGCCGTAAATATGTCTGATTTGGGCTCGTTACCGCGATAACTTGAGAGCGGCTGGTCGGATTTTCATGTAACTTGGGTGAAGTATGTATTATGAGGCACCGATAAACTGATTTAGATTTTGGAGCTGAAAAATCAAAGGTCACCGGGCCTAAAATATGTCTGAATTGGGCTCGTACCGCGATAACTGAGACGGCCAGTTGAATTTTCATGTAACGTGGGTGAAGTATGTATTATGAGGCACCAATGAACTGATCAGATTTTGGAATCAAAAGGTCAAAGGTCAAAGGTCACTGGCCTAAAATATGTTGATTTGGGCTCGTTACCGCGATAACTTGAGAACGGAGTTGAATTTTCATGTAACGTGGGTGAAGTTATATTATTGAGGCCACCAATGAACTGATCAGATTTTGGAAATCAAAGGTCAAAGGTCAAAGGTCACTGGGCCTAAATATGTCTGATTTGGGCTCGTTACCATAACTGAGAACGGCCAGTCGGATTTTCATGTAACGTGGGTGAAGTATGTATTATGAGGCCCAAATGAACTGATTAGATTTTGGAGCTGAAAGCGTCAAAGGTCACCGGGCCTAAAATATGTCTGATTTGGGCTCATTACTGTGATAACTTGAGTATGACGTTTCGATTTTTGGTACTGGGAGAAGTATCTAATATAAGGCAGCCATTACTGATTCGATTTTGGAGTTGAAAGAGGTGCAGCAGGTTCAATGGTCACAAGGTCTCATGTCCAAATTGAGCTCGTCACGATAATTTAAGAACTGCTTAATTGGATTTTACTGATCTTGTCAAGGCTCACATGGGCTTATGCTTCATTCATCTAATTGTCTTGCTACCATGGTAACTTGAAGCTTTTCAAATTACATCAATTGGATGGGAGGTGTGTACTGCGGAGGCATACCCATGCGACTGTGCGGCAGTCGAACTGCTCTAGTCTTTAATTGTGACTTGTCGCCACGATACCCTGATAAAGTCACACATCTTATGAAAATAAACATAGAAAGAAGAAATACTTTGAGTGAAAAATAACAAAAAAAAATATTTATACTTTTCCAACACCGTAAGGTCATTAATCTTTAATTCTTCTAGTTTTAGGACACTTCACTCTCATACTTTATATTATAATTACAATATTTCACTTCTTTTCCTTACAATTGGGTGTGCGACTTATCAGGGTATCGTGGTGACGGGTCACACTTATTCATTGCGACTACTGCCACAACAGTTCGACGCGACACATTCGTTACTTAGTAACCAAGCTCCTAGCGTGTACGGGCGTGCAAAAGGGGACGGGGCAAGAGCGTCGATCCTGTGGGGCGGGGGGGGGGATCGCCCCGAATGAAAATATGGGGGGGGCAAACTACTATCGATTACCCCCCCCCTCCCAATAATTTTCACAACTTGAAAAATTCATAATATGCAATGAAAAATTAAAAGCATTGCAAAGCACTATAAACCATTGAACATGACATAAAATACTGTTAAAGAGAATACACAGTACTGGTTGATTACTTGCAGAACAACATCATTTTGGTATCAGCTGCTTTCAAACCTTCTGTGAACAGATGGTATTCTAAAAATGTCACTATAGTACAGAGAGAGTAGTTGAGAACAACAGAACACTTCGTTTTTGACAAATCTGCTACACAAATCCCCACTGCTGACAAAGTACTAACACAGAAATCAATATGTGGGACTATGTCATTCATACTGCAGCAACTGAGTAGGCTCAGTCTGGTATTCAAACTGCCAATCCCTCAACTTTTTATTTAGCATATGAAAGTGAATTAGTCCCACATTATAATGTAAATGTAATTTACTCTCACCTGGAAACTAATGAAATATGAAATTTTGATGAAAGATTTTCCATCATCAACCAGTACTGTGTATTCTCTTTAAACATACAAAATTTTGATTTTTTCGGCGCGTTTCGCGCGCAAAATTCTGTATTACAATCTACAAACGCGCTGAAAATTATGGAAATTTTTTCACCTTTTGTACCCCCCCCCCCTCCATTCCGAAACATGGATCGACGCCCCTGGGAGGGGTTGCTGCTCCCCAAACCTTGGGAGCAGCAACCCCTTTGATTTGCGGAGACAACCAGCCAATGGATGTGCAGTCATGCGGAGAGACCCAAGGTGACGAGCTATTCCTTAAAGATTGTGTCATTGATTTGCACGTCAAAAAAACATCTATATGAATCAAATCAGCTGAAATCATATCCAATGTGAAGATTAATATAAATAAACATCTCTCATAGAGACTTGGGGTAAAATATTGAGTTTTGGTGAAAATCTGGACGGTTAAACTTCATCCTTTTTTAAATTGCTCAGGAGCAATTTAAAAAAATCCGCGACGTCAAACGTGCACGTGCCGTTCCAAAATGGTCCGATCAGCCGTTAGCCAAAGGTCGCGCAGGGGATAGCCGTTAACCAATCAGAGGGCTGCGCTGGTCTTGCTACGGTGCACAGTAACCGCGATTCGCAGTTTGAGCAAAATTGAAACTCAGTTTGAGCAAAATTGAAACTCACAGAAAGAACAACATTCTGGTAACATGTCGTTATTAGTTTTTCTCATAAAACAACAAATTCATGACGTATTGATCTCAGACTTTCAACACACCATTTGTAAGTACTAAACTACCCGTTTGGTATTGATAATGAAGGGAAGTAATGGACTTGCACATCCCTGACACAATCTTTAAAGTCTTATTTTAGATATACATTGTATAAAAAGTGTTTACATCAGGACGGGTTTTGACAAATTATCATTTTCAAACTATATGGGTGAAACATAATAATGCTTTCAAATATTATGACCGGAAATTAGTGTTGACGATATCTTATGAATAATATAACTTATTCAAGCATATTGATCATTATTTCGGCAACGCATACAAATAGATAATAGAAGCGTTATAACATTTTACTTGCACTATATAAGCATTCACTCGTGTATACGTTACAGGGGAAAGCGAGGTGGAGGGATACATGTGAGAGTTCAGTGAATTTGCTCACTGAAGGATACCGTGATTATCGCGCTCTCTTGAGTAGCATTAACCCGCCCCTCGCCAGGTCGTCTGGTTTCTGTTACGTTTTCTTCACACGCGAAGTGTTAACAGTGATTTCTGATTAACACTCCGAATGCGATATCAAACAGCGACCTCATATAGACCAGTAATGTATAGGTTCTATGTCGACTTTTTTCTTCCCAGTGATATTTTGTCGCGCGAAGCGGTAACTCGTTTATATTGCATGATTGTACATGAACGCGAGACGTTATGGAGAGCGCGCGTCAGAGCGTTTCCCAATCCCCGGCCCCGACGGGACGGGGGCCGTGGCGTGTGAAGTCCGTCAGGTGAAATCCGCGCAATGAAATTAAACACAACCGTTGTAGCAAAAATCTGGCGATCAATAAAAAGATCTGCCTTTATATTCGTCGTCGAGTCTCCAGCGCTTATCCGGTATAGGAGATGGGGAGAAAATGTGGTCAAGGTTATGATTGGCTTCATCGAAAAATAGATTTTCATTTTATGGAGGTAGCTAGCCGTGGCGTCGATCTGTTGCAAAGAAGGTTGACATTGAAAATCCCAGCATGTAATACGCGCCGAAGTGCAGACGATAAGAAAAAAAAATGCCCGATTACTTCAGCCCCACGCACCACGACGAGCTACGTCATACGCGTAAAAAAGACACTATACCTATTAGTCCAATTGTTGAAGGCTGCCCGTGCATTTAGCTGCGTATTTTGTAAGCAAGAATTAATCAAACAACAAGATCTACCCGACCATTATTTCTTGGGGCTGCCTTGAAATATTATGTCCTCTTTACACCACTTAAACAATCGATAGACAATTAGCGGAGTAGAAGGTACGTGATTGATTCGTTTTAATTGAATTGTAAAAGTAGATGTAACATATGTTAGCGAAAACATCGAAGTTGAACGCATAATGAATTCTTCTGCAATGGAATGAGAGTTTGACAGGAAAAAAAAACGGATCACAAGAAGGGGCAGAGAAATTCTGTCTTGAATTTGCTGGTATGTCGAAATTTGTAATATGCATTTACGATACAGCATAAACAATAATGAATGAAAATGGTTTTTACTGCGATTTGTAGAAAAACAAAGAAAGTAACCTTGGCCCACATATTGACCTTCAACATACAGCAAAATTATTAGATTGCTTGTAGATCCGGAATTATTTTATTACATTGTGTTAAAATGAATTCAATATGGATCCAATCCCACTTGATAAATAACGTAACGAAGAGAAGAGAAGAGAAGAGAAGAGAAGAGAAGAGAAGAGAGAGAGAGAGAGAGAGAGAGAGAGAGAGAGAGAGAGAGAGAGAGAGAGAGAGAGAGAGAGAGAGAGAGAGAGAGAGAGAGAGAGAGAGAGAGAGAGAGAGAGAGAGAGAGAGAGAGAGAGAGAGAGAGAGAGAGAGAGAGAGAGAGAGAGAGAGAGAGAGAGAGAGAGAGAGAGAGAGAGAGAGAGAGAGAGAGAGAGAGAAGAGAAGAGAAGAGAAGAGAGTAAAATGAAATAAAATAAGACAAGACAAGGTGGAAGTTTGGTCAACAAGAAATTTACCCCTCCCCCTTGTTCCTGAGATGAAACCCAAACAGGGGCGTTGATCCATTTTTCGGATTGGTAGGCAAAATTGTCCCAATTTTTCAGCGCACTGTGCGAACAAAATTGAAAATTATACATGTTTACTAGTATTTTTATGTAAAGTTAAATAGTTTTGTGTAGTACCTTGCACTGATGATATTTTCAAGTTGGCATATGTTTGCCCCCACCCCTTATATTTTTATTAGGTGACTGCCCCTCCAACTCCCACCCCCTCGATATCCCTGTACCCGAAAGTCTCCAAATTAACATTCCTTTATTTTTGGTGTCATTGGAACAAAAGTGTTTCTATTTGTGAAAAAAGAGTTTGTTTCACTATTTGCCAAAATCACTTTTTATGTTAAATCGTCGCCCGGCTGGCAGAAGGGCGTTAGCAAATGCTCTAAGCAGAAGGGGGTTAACAGTCCGGCCGGCAGAAGGTCGTTAGCAAATGCTCTAAGCAGAAGGGCGTTAACAGTAAATTGCTTGTAACGTGACAACCATTGGCTTATTTCACATGAAATGAAAGTAGGCTATTGTGATCTTTTAGATCCTTCTATCCGTTCGTAAGGCGAAAATATGGAATAAGCCCATGGATTTCACATAAGAGGCAATTTACTGTTAACGCCCTTCTGCTTAGAGCATTTGCTAACGACCCTTCTGCCAGCCAGACTATTAACGCCCTTCTGCTTAGAGCATTTGCTAATGCCCTTCTGCCAGCCGGGCGACGAAATAACGGGCTGTGACAAGATACACGGAACCTCTCTTTCTTCCTTTGTTTATTCGCCTCAATTCGTTCCCACACCAATCGAGCAAGGGCAAGGCCGGTCGCAATTCCTGAGAAGAGTCTCCTCCCAGTCCTCGCACAAACGTCTGAAAGATAAAAGACTAATAGAAAAGGAGTCTGCTAATGGATTTAACCCATTGTTATAACACAAAAAAGAAACACTGCGACAAAAACATAATATTTCCGTGCACCGCGGGCCAATAGGTCGTCCTATTGGCTAGCTAGCAGTTCCTCCGCATTTTTGTTCA